>LQNS02000141.1:34874358-34884593 GCA_001587735.2 Parhyale hawaiensis | reverse complement strand
TGCTACACCTCACGTAGCATTTACCCTCGGCTCCAAGCCGGACCAAAGTTACATTTCAACATTGGCCCGGTGTTCAACATTGGCCCGGTGTTCAACATTGGCCCGGTGTTCAACATTGGCCCGGTGTTTAACATTGGCCCGGTGTTCAACATTGGCCCGCTGTTCAACATTGGCCCGGTGTTTAACATTGGCCCGGTGTTCAACATTGGCCCGCTGTTCAACATTGGCCCGCTGTTCAACATTGGCCCGCTGTTCAACATTGACCCGGTGTTCAACATTGACCCGCTGTTCAACATTGGCCCGCTGTTCAACATTGACCCGGTGTTCAACATTGGCCCGGTGTTCAACATTGGCCCGCTGTTCAACATTGGCCCGCTGTTCATTTTTGGAAAGTCGCTCCAATGATGTGTTTCAACCTAGTCCCAACATTGTCGGTGAATGTTCAGCCGACAAAGCAGCTGGTTATTCTACATTCAAGATAATGGAATACCAGTGCATTAATGGTAATGCACTGATTCCGCATCGAGGATTTGTCTTAATTATATCATTAAGCCCGTCAACTTTGACGAAAACATAAATTCGCAACGTAAACGATAGTGAACAAGCTTTTTGTAAAATTTCCTGAGCTTCATTCAAGGGAGACCTCCCTTGCATTTTTTTTATGTCTGAGTGTATATTCATACATAATTAATTCAGTGCATTATCATATCTAAATAGGAAATCGCTAAATCTCGGATCACTGCTGGAAATTATTATGGGTCCAATATTGTGATTCAATTTGATTAAGTTTGATATATTTTCCTTGCAACAGAAGTTTTACTAATTTCCTGATACCTATATTAGAATAATATATAAATTAAGCTGACGGTAGGATTTCTTCAGCGTTTTCATAAACGTTTCCCAAGAGTGACCCAACGCTGGCATAACATTGCTTGGCAATGTACTGTAGATTAGCACCCATATGTTAGCGTATACATACATATTAGTCAACACTGGCCCAGTATTGGATGAGAATGCTCCAACATCCCACCAACGTTCCAACATGTGCCTACCTCTAGAAAAAGTTATTTTGCTACGGGTCCCCCCCTCCCTGATTTGCTCCTGAGTAGATTACTTTAAAATATTGTCATGATACTGCATGGAAACTTGTGCAGAACTAATAATTCCCAACTTTCGAGCATTTCTAAACTGAAATTCACGCCTTTGTTTACGGGAGGGATATTTGGCTCTTGTAAACTCATGGCAGCACAGCCTTCGTTTCTTTAATGGAAAATCAAGTCTGCAGGTAGGAGACCTACTTTGCAACAAAACCTATAGCTACAGCATGCAAGAACAATAAAAAGCTTAATAAAAAATTATTGCCTTCATTTTCGACAGCTGCGTACTCTGGCGAGCATATAAAAATGGTCTACTGTGAGAACAGAGTTCCTGTAATGTACGTACACGTTAGTACTGGGTGTTTTAAAAAATATGTTACATTTCCAATTAGCTGCAGGCCGTTTCAAAACAAAAGAATAGATCCTCTATGGATTGGGAATGAATCTTTTATACCGAAACACGGTAGCCAGTTAAAAATGTAACATTTTTTTTAGACACCCGTTATAAGCATACCAGCGTTTCAATGTCAGGCCAGGTGAATTAAGTAGGTACGTGGATTTATTGCATATACTAGTGGACCCGTGCGTGGAAAAATTCACCCAATAATCGATATTTTTTATTAATATAGGCGGTTGCGGAATCTTCTCTTCTCTGACTTGCTTCATTTTCCTCATTGATCCTTGGTCGTGCTGACAGCCTATGACTCTGAAAAATCTCTGACTTGTCGTTTCCTCATTTTCCCGCTCACGCTTGTCAGCAGCGCTCATTCACTTCTGTAACTTTTCTGCTTAAAGTCTTGCTTGACTGTATAGCATAGACGATTCATCTCTCTCCGTGCATTCGTAGAACTTCTTCGATCTTGAGACTGTTGTGGTCTCATACTACTTATACGTTCCCCATCTTCCTTCTTGATTAGGTGAGCGTCTCCAATACTGAGAGGTAGAAATAAATTTTGAGTAAACACTGTAATAAACTTGAATGGATATGAAACAAAATTCGCACCTTCAGAGAACAACAGTGTGAAGGGTGATATACGTGGTATGGAGCTGAAGGAGCACATGGTAATGGACAGAAATAAATGAAATAGCAAGACCTGCTTCAGCGACCCCCCTTTGAACGGGAATAATACTGCTGTAGAAGAAGAAGAGAAAGGCAGTAAGCTAGCAGAAATAGTTGTCTACCACCCGTAAGAATCATCATCTCGTGAGTGCTCCGTTAGTCATCTGCCGAATTTATACGTCGTGATTTGAAAGAGAAAAGTTATAAAATCGGACTCCAGAAGCTGCATACATATTGTCGTGATTTCAAATAGTTTCAAGCAAGAAGTGTCTTCAGATAAAGGGATAAAGATCAGCTTCTGCAACCTGGTCATCGATTTACAAAATCTGCAACCTGGCTTATTATTCGCCCATCTATTTCCTTCAAAGCGGACACGAAATAAATAAATTTACCACGCGTTTTATTATATAAGGATTATTGATTTTAGGACAGTTTGATTAAGGTGGTTTCACACTACAGTTAAAGGAACATATTCTCTCACTTAATGACGTAATGCGTTAAGCTATGTGCTTTTAAGCAACAGAAGAGTATACAGTATTTTAGTTTTACAATTCGCTTCAATTTAGAAGAGGAATCCGAAACTTTAACTAGTGAGCCTTGACCAGCCGACTCACTTGAAGGTTAACATTTTAGTGCAAGCTTTTGGTAGTCACAAAGTTGTGTTTACAAGCTGGGACACAACATGTGAAGGCTGAGTTGAGGGAACATGTTCACTTGACTGTGGTTTGCATTCGCCTTAATATAAATTTATCTCTTCCAAACGAGGATTTTTAGTTCTTAAAACTGTCTAATGAAGTATGTTCTGCGAATAAGTTTTGGAAAAAGCAATACATCAGAAGGTTACCCAACATTTCTTGTATTTTAATGATATCGCAGAAAAATGTACGTAGATCGGGCAGAGGATATATAATCTTCTGCAAAATCCAAAGTTAAATTAATTCTTTATCATTATACTGCCACTCAATCTATAAATTTTAAATGAGCAGTCGACATTATCCGATGTTCTCTTCTGTTACTGCGCCTAAAATTTTCCAGTTGGACACTGCGCAGTTAAGCACCGCAGCCTCGCGTGACAAACATGCAAAGCACCACCCATGCATCCCGTATAGTTCAGAATGCAGCTCCCTTTATACCCAGACACCAATTATGTAATAACGCTTGATCTATTATTAGACGTAACTGTGCGTAGCTTTCTTCTTTTATGAGGAAAAAGTGCCCTCTGCCCCTTGAGCTTGCTATGGTAACATCTGCATTGTATGTTACTACGTGAAGTAGGGGTGTGGTGTTGCCAGGAGTCCTAGTCTCTTTTAAGAAATTTGTACTAAATTTGCGTTGACGGTAGGATACATTTTATTTCATCGTGTGGGTCACAGAGTTCGAGAACATGTGACAGTTCCTTTAATGCGTGGGGATTTTGAGGTTTTGCCGGTTCCATATTTTGGTAAACTCGAGGAATGTTCAACTGACCCCTTGTGCCGAGAGTAGCGTAACTTTACCTGGAAATTCATTCCAGGTGTACTCTCAGGGGTGCTACTAAAGTGATAGTGCTAGAGACGGCTAACGAACTCAATCCTGATCCTATGTGAAAATTGATAGAACATTGTTTTAGTTACACAAAGTGGCACATGATACCGTGTCCCTCATTTACCCCATTGCCTATTGTAAGCAGCCTAGTGAATAGAGAAGGAAAAAATGAACAGAATCAATTTTTGAGACGAGAGAGAATAATAACATCAAGAGGCAGTTTGCCAGTATAGCATATAGCTAGCTAGATTTTGTGAAGGAGTTACTATGGAGATACCAGTTCTTATGTATTTCTTACATAATCACTATATTTATTTATTTATTGTCGAAGGGATATCACCACGAAAGTTTTGTGTTGGTTGAGCGATGTTAAGCTCTACACTCTAGCGCAGGTCGCATCCCGCGAGCACTTTGCGAATGATGTACACTGTTCCAAGCAGAGCGCTCTTCTGAAGGGTTGCTGGGTGGAGATGGCTGCACTTCAGCTCTCGCAGGGCAGTCTTGAGATTCTTGGACATTGCCCCCAGAGCTCCGATGACCGCTAGAACGACGTCCACCTTCATCTGCCACAGTCTCTGGAGTTCGATGGCAAGGTTACGGTACTTTTCCTTCTTCTCCGCTTCCTTGTCCACAATTCTGGCGTCGAAGGGGATTGAGACTCTATCAGTTTGACCGACTTCTCCTGTTTGTCTTTGACGACGATGTCTGGTCGATTGGCGTGAATTACTCTGTCAGTTTCAAGTTTTGTCCGGGTAGATTTGCACGGCTTTATTTACAACCACGGGTGCAGGTTCGTGCTCGTACCACCTCTCACTGACCGGGAAGTTATGGATCCGCACAAGGGTCCAGTGGAGGTATCGAGCCACTATATCGTGCCTGCGCTTGTATTCCTTTTGCGCCAGCACTCCGCATTCGCTTATGACGTGGTTGATGGTTTCATCTGAGCTCTCGCACATTCTACAGGCGGTTGGTGCATTTCTCCTGTCGATTTTGTTTTGGATATACCTGGTTCTGAGGGCTTGCTCTTAGGCTGTCAGGATGGTTCCTGCTGTTTCCCGCTTCAGTTCACCCCTCAGAAGCCAGTTCCAAGACTTTGGTACGATTTTGTCCTGAACAGCTTCGAGGAACTGGCCGGGCATCTTCATGCTCTTCCATTTATTAGTTCGATCGAGGCGTCGTCGCTGGTTGAACTGGTCAGCTGTTTCGGTCTCTTTCAGCAACTTTGCCTCGATTAAGCAGCGTGCCCACGGGTCGTCACTCTCTCTGAAGTGGTGGGAGAGAGCGCGTTTTTCCGATTCGACGCAGCTATAGTCCTCTACGCTGATGAGGCCCTCTCTCCTATTAAGGTAAAATCTGTCTACGCACGAACTTGAGTGCAGTGCTCGATAGATGTTCATGAGCTTTCGGGTTTTGATGTCCATGTCGGTGCAGTCTTTCTTTGTCCAATTGATAATGCCAGCAGAATATCGGAATACGGGGACTGCCCACGCGTTAATTGCCTTGATGGTTTTGCCCTCATTTAGGTGTGATTTCAGGATGAGCCGGAGTCGTGTGAGGTACTCATTCCGAATGAAATCTTTCATCGTTCTGTGGAGAATGGTGTTATTATTATTAAAACTTCACGCTCAGGCCACCACGGACAAGTAGAATAACCCAAATGAAGTATTTTGAAACACCGCGACGCCCGAAACGCTCCTAAAGAAAGTCCAAGAAAAAGTTATTGACAGGCCAACGTGACCGAAAGCCAATGTCGGCAATGAATTTCAAACCCCAACAGGCCAGGGCACGAAGCACCAACTGAACTGAGGAGTTCGGCAGCTAACATTCTCCAAAACGAAAGAGTGCGCGTCAGCAGCAGCACGTGTAGTCCTCCCAAAGGCCTTTAGGGCAAGGATAGAAGAATACAACCAATGTCTCTCATTGTTGTACACCTTATAAGACATATAGAGTCCGGTCACGTGTCTCCCATGAGACGGATTCACCAGATCATTTTTGGCGCACAGCCTGCCGGCTGAGCTAACAAGTCCGTCCAACAGTCGCAAGTGACTGTCAGCAGCCGAATCCCAGACCGATAAGCAGTACTCCAACACAGTCGAAAAAAAACATAAAAGCATCTTTGGACAACCTCACTGTCACCAAACTAGAATTCACCTTACGCAAGAGCCCAATCTTACTGGAAGCACGTGACACCTGTCGCCTAATATACGCCTCAAAAGTAAGCTTCTCATCAAAGACAACAAGAAGAATCTCAAAGAAGCTAGATTCTTGAAGCAAAGTTTCATTTGGTATTCACCTTCGTACTGCAGGCCGAGCACCATACACTAATGCGCGATAGATCCCTATTCAGAGACTGGGCGACATTATTATGCCTGCTGGGGGCAGGTATCACTGTTATCAAAGTGGAATCGTCGGCATACTTGATCATCGTGTTCTCTAGGGATGAGGGCATGTCACTAGTTTACAGAACGAACAGTGGCGGGCCAAGTACGCTACTCTGATGGATGCCAGACTCCAACGCAACTGAGACACTAAAAAAAAGAACCGTTAGCAGACACACTCTGGGTTCGCTCAGAAAAAAAGTCACGAATGATTGACAGAACCCTACCACCCACACCAAACAACTCTAACTTGTACGACAGATGCCTGTGGTTGACCCTGTCAAACGCCACGCTAAAGTTCAACTATACAAGGCGTGCCCCAGACCGGTCATTCTAAACACCGAAGTCGACCTAAATCCGCCAAATCGACCGAAATCGGCCGAAATCTACTGATTTTCACCTATAGTATATTTATTTTGCACACTCCCACGCTTGTTATTAAAAAGCAAAAATCTCTGATTTTTCTTTATCGATTGTTTATTTATCGTATGTGTTTATATTACCATAATGTTAAATTATACACTAATATCCTCCGCCAATGAGGTTATGTTTTCGTCGGCTTTGTCTGTCTGTCATCAAGATAACTCGAAAAGTTATGGACTAATTTTGAAGAAATTCACAGGGATTGTTAGGTATGTTAGGAGAAACAGATAATTAACTTTTTGCTGAAAATCTGTCCATCCGTTTGTTTGTTTGTCTGTCTCCCTCATTTTTGTCAATGATATAACTCAAAAAGTTATGGACGGATTTTTATGAATTTCGCATAAGTTGTTGGGTATATTATGAAAATAAATGATCAAGTTTTTGTGATGATCTGCTGGTTCGTTCGTTTGTTAGTCGTTGTGTTTAATTTTTCGTTTGTTTGCGCAATAACTCAAAAACCGCGAATGGTTCATAATGAAATTTTCAAGAATTGTTATTAATGTTGAAAGATATAATTGGTCAAATTTTGGTGATAATCAGTGTTTCCGTTTGTGTGTTTGACAAATGTTTGCTAAAATGTTTATTGGTGCAATAACTCAAAAATTACGGATGGATCTTTATGAAAATTTCACGAATTGTTAGTCATGTTAAAAAACATGATCGATTACTTTTTGGTGATGATCGGTTGGCCCGTTTGTGTGTTTGACTTATGTTTGTTGAAATGTTTGATAGCAGCATAACTCAAAAAGTTATGAACGAATCTCCAAGAAAATTACGGACACTGTTAGCATTATTAAAAGGCACAAGTGTTCAAATTTTGGTGTTGATATAAAGAAAATCATGGTTTCAGAGCCGATTTGAATTTTTCGTTACCGCTGGCTTGCTTGGCGGAGGTATGCACTCTCAGAGTGCTCTAGTACTTCATAGTTCTTTTCCAGTGTGCTAAAGATAATAGTTATAAAACAAGTGTTTTTCTGCTTTCCTCATGCTTAGAATTTTTAACACGCAGTGAAAAATCACAAACTAAGGCAATTGCAAAAAAAAAGTAGCTATAAAATCTATTGTAGTAAATGTTGGAGTGACATTTAGCTATAAGCTATGCAATTCTTGAGAAAATAATGGTATAATAACTTCAAGATTGGAGATAATAACTCACTAAAATATACATGTAGGTAGGTAAATGACTTTTTTTCAGTTGTCCAACCAAATTTTTCCAAGAGTGGGGAACAAGTTCAAGCTGCTTGATTGGGTAAAAATGCAAAAAGAAAGTAAACCTAACTAAACACGAGGTTCAGCACAGAAAACTGAACCCTTTAACTCACTCCACCAGCGATGTGGATGGTCAATACTGAGTAGAGACTCCTTAGAACGCTGCCTCTGACGATGCTGTGCCCTCTAATACACGCGCTTAGCGTCGGCCCTACGATCCACATAAGCCTACTACAACGTGAGGTCACGCGAACGCCGCCAAGCCCGATAAGCTACTTGTTTAGATTCAAAAGCTAACCGACACTGTTGTCAAACCACTGTTTGTTCCGAGACCTCACAAGAATAGTCCTCTGCAGGATACATCCTTCCAAAACAGACACAGTCAAGTCGTTAAGTTCAGAGATGGGATCCTCACTGCAAATAATCTAGCGTCCAGGTAACGTCCCTACCGCTCCAGCCATAGCATCCCAGTTATCCCTGCTCTTCGGGAACACCACTTTAATGGGGTCTACCACAAGAACAATCTGGTTCAGGTCCAAGGACACAACAAGATGTGAGTGGTCTGAAATGCCAACAGGGGAGCCAATTGACACCGTCATCAAGTCCGGGATATCCATCATAACGATGTCGAGACAATTTCCAGCAATATACGTGGACACACGGACTAGCTGCACACAACTAGCTTAGGTGCAAAAGTCTAACGCAGTCTCACCATGGCCATCAGTCGGTGACGCATATCTCAACCAGTCCCTGTGGTGTGCATTAACATCCCTCCACAAAAACAAACGCTGACTTAGGATCCGTACTCTGGATCGAGGCTATTGCCGTCAGCAAACAATCATACAGAGAATCATCAGTTGTAAGGCTCCGATATAAGGAGAGTAAAGTAAAACTATTCAGACGGCCACACACCCTCACTACTATGATCTCATGACAGGTGCACTCATGCACTGACTGCCGGTAAACGCAGAAACCACTCCGGAAATGGACGGCCATGCCGCGAAATCCAGACCCCGATCCCACCAGCCTGCAAAAAGGAGATCGACAACCCTCCAAGGCAAGCTTCGCGTCGTGCCTCCTACCCCTCCTACCCGACACCGACCTCTCGGAACAGCACACTTCATATATACCACGGGATACAAAGCCCAGCTCCGAGAGATTTTTCAATAAAGGATACGACACCCTGAACCCGACCCAGTCCCGGGTTACTCTCCTCATCACCTCGAAGAAATTGAAGAGACACGAAGATAGAAACAGAAATGTCCAAAAAACTAAATAAATGTACAAAAGATATACAGATATACAAAAACAGAAGAAAGAAATCCCATAAACAGATGATTGGCATAGGCAGAAGTACGGTTCACTCGGCAGAGCTGCATACCTACCAAGCAAGGCTTATACTACCCCCAGTCCATGAGTTTACATGCTAGAACAAAAACTAATGGCGATGACACACGCAAGTCAAAAGAACAAGTATCGTCATCTTTTTGTCCGAACGTTATGTTGAGCTCTTGTAAACACAGCTTTGAGATTGCCAAGAAATGGTGTGAAAATAACAGTGAAAATGTTTACCGTCAGTTCAGTCTACTCCGCAAGTGCCATCAGTTAACTTTCGGACATCTCATTATATCTGGAGGGAATTATAGCTCAGAATTCTTCGCAGGTGTGTGCTACTTAAATGGGCACATCAACACATTCGGACGAAAAGATGACGATACTCGTTCTTTTGACTAGCGTGTGGCATCGCATCAGACAGGTTTAGATCTTTGTAACAATTCTAACAAAACAACGGCTCCGGATTTTCTATGTTCCTTTTCGTTTTCTTTTGATATGCGATTTTCTATCGCCAACTAAAATATTCCTACAAAACAAAATTTTCGCTTTTGAACTTGATAAAAAAATTCAATGTAAACATTCAAAAGATGGGGCCGTTGATTTGTTAGAACTGTTACAAGGATTCCAAAACTGACCGTGTTTTTTCTAGAATGATTTCTATTCATTTTAGGTGGAAAAATTACATTTTACAGGATGGGCAAAGAACTTAAAATTTGGTGATGAAAGTTATATAATGCACTTTTATGCACTACAGATGAAGTTTGAATGCTGTATACATGTTGGTTATCCAAAGGAGCAATATTGAGGTCATTATCAAGCGCAACAGCGTGCATAGCGCTGTAGGTCAGTTTAGTTGCACCCTATCGCACAGCACATCAATAAAGGCATCCATCTCACTGCTGCGGCTGCGGCAGAGGCAGTGAATAAGGATGCGCAGAATCGGAGCTCCCATGGCAGCGAGCCACCTAGCGTTTGTCAATTTACAGCCATAGCGTCCCTACGCCAGGCTGCTGCAGTAGAGGAGTGACCTTACCCTCAGCATGCTCGTGCACTTCAATAAGTGGGTATTTTTTCCTACTGTTAGTTATGAAAATTCGAGTGCGCTGCGTCGATGACGTGCTGGTGCATTGTAAAACTGGATTTATTTTTATGCATTTACTTGACAAAGCTATGTGCTTAAATACTAAGCATTGCATTGTCTAGTATGGA
>LQNS02000141.1:34850555-34871086 GCA_001587735.2 Parhyale hawaiensis | reverse complement strand
CATTCCTCTACATTCTACTAACATAATGGCAATAGCTCATAGAGGATCGGGGTGTAAGTCCCGGTGTCTTTTTGGGAATGGGCCTTTTGGTTCGTCTACTGCCGCCTATCTAATCTAATCATTGCTTCTGTTTGATTTTAAACAAGTGTCAAACTAGGCGAATATCCCTCTGTACTGAAAATGGCCAGGGTTGTTTCTATCTTTAAGGCAGGTGATCATAATGCCCTATGTAATTATAGACCTATATCCACTCTGTCTATATTTAATAAGATTTTTGAAAGTGTCATTCACTCTAGGCTAACAAAGTTTGTTGATGCGCATAATATTCTGACTCCACCCCAATACGGTGTTAGAACTGGGAAGAGCACTAATCAAGCAATATTTCAGCTGATAACCGATTTATTACCTGCATTCACTGACAAAACTTATACAGTGCGTTTATTTCTGGATCTGAAAAAGGCATTCGATACCGTTGACCATAATATTCTCCTTCACAAGTTGACTCACTATGGAATAGGTGACAATATCAATGAACTCATTAGAAGCTATCTCTCAAATAGGAAACACTATGTACATGTCAGTGGCTGTGACTCGAATCGAGGCAGAATTGAGTCCCCAAGGGATCTGTCCTCGGCCCTCTGCTTTTTAAGTTGTTTATAAGCGATGTGACTTCTTTACTGCCAAAGATAAGAACAATCTTATTTGTGGACGATGCTGTTTATTATCTAAATTATTCTTCTTTCGATCAGGCTATAGCGCGACTAAGTGCTCTCGTTGTGCACTTGCTAGAATGGGTCAGCATCAATTAAGCATCAATAAAGTAACTCCCAACGATAACAAGACGAAGTTGATGTTCACCTAGCGCCCTTCACCTGATTTACCTGACATTTTCTTCAATGATAGTAAACTGGAGTGGGTAACGACGATCAAAACTCAACTTCTCAAGTCACATTCATGATGCATGTAGTAAGGTCGCGAAAGCTAGAGGAGCCATTAGGGCAGTTGGTAGGTATTTGACTCGGCAATCAGTAATGATGTTGTACTACGCTTTGGTCTACCCACACCTGATTCATGGTATTGTAGTGCGGGGATTGTCCTCGGCCAATGCCCTAAAACCGCTTGGCATCGCTGTTTATCTTGTGTACTAAGAGTCATCTTGAAGGTAAAGCGGGACCATAATAACGTGCCACTAGGGCATGTTAACAGTATGTATGTAAAACTGCAACTCCTCAAAGTATCTGATGTCTACGCTTATTACATCATGAGATTTTTGAGGATGGCAATGTATAATGACGTAGAACTTTTTGAACAACACTATAGATCACTAGGGCCTGTCCACGGGTATCATTCTCTTGAGTACCGATTTCTTCTGCCTATATGCAGGTTGGAAGTTCAAAAACGTTCCACCGTATATCAGAGCGCAAAACAATACAATGAATTACCTGATTATCTTAAAGAACCAATAGCAGATTGATTTTTTATTAAATTAGATGTAAAGCATTTGTGCTGGCGCAATACGAAGAACAGATATAATCTCAGTAGGCTAAGTAGAGTGTTGAGAGAAGTACTGTACATAACCTCGTATATTTTACTGACATTACATTATCCAATAGGACTGTAATTTTTTATGACCGAGTGGTGTTAGTGCAACTGTGGATGCTTACTTGATACTTAGAAACCAGGAGTTAGACTGGGTTGTGTTAGCTGATACTTATTACTCTGCCTTATTGACAAGGCGACCAGGATGCACTGTTTGTACTGTGCTCAACCCTGATAAAGTTCATTCTATAGATAGATTCCTGGACGTGCATGGCATGGTTGTGTCTCTCTCAAGGGGGATAGAACGAGACTGACTTGTGGTATGGCTAGCATCGTGCAATATAAATGGAGGACTGGTATACTAAAAAATCTGTGTCTGCTGTATATAAATAAATGTATGTTGTGCGAAGATCTATTAATTTTTTAAAAAGAACGTGAAGCTACTAAAATGCGCTAGTTGATTTACTAATGATCAGTTTCTCTGAAGACAGCTAAGTAGTACTTATTGTAAATAGATATTTTTAGCGAAGTACTCCATCGAAATTGATCTGAAACTTATGTTAAAGAGAAACCTTTCTATTACTTGTCATATGCAATGTCTTTTTACGATTTTTGTGCCACATAAGTTGTAGAAACTTTCGAGCGGGCACGCTCTACACTTAGGATTAGCATGTTTCATGGTAATTTCTTAATGCATTGTTTTAAAGTGAGAGCAATAAAGGTGTAAAGTGTAATTATTTCTTATAATTAATTATAATAAAGTATTTGATTTTAATTAATTAATCAATTTTAAATAATTGATTTTAGTTAATTGATTAAATTTAATTAATTAATGGATTTTAATTAATTAATGGATTTTAATTATTTAATGTATTTTAATTAATTAGTGGATTTTGATTAATAAATGGATTTTAATTAATTGATTGATTTTAATTAATTAGTGAATTAATTTTTGCTTGGCGGTGGTATGCTTTCTCTGTGCGCTCTACTTGCAAATGAAGTTAGTATGAATATAGATTACCCTCAGGACGATTTCCGCTCGATACCTGCAGACGCCATTTGTATTGCCAAGACAGTACCGTTTACTTTGCACAGCATAGTCAACGGTCGGGCACTTCGGTGGGGCTACGATATTCAAGCAGAACACCTCACCGTACATTCCTGTAAAGACGCTTTCCAACTGCGGCGCTAATAATTGAAATAAATTTTCAGCATCAGTACCAAACGCAACTGCATTTATTAATTTTATGAGAAAGTTTCTTATCAACCTTTCAGCTTATTAATTATTGTTCCTACTAGTGTACCGTACCGTCACTAATACGGCAAAAAAATGGTGATGATACTCTTTCCATTGACATAAATTTGTTAACAATTTAACTGTTTATGTAGGATGCTCTGCAAGTGCCAACTTCAAGGAACATAAAAGATCAGCACGCTAGGCTTAAGTTCTACTCGACAACGCCAACTTTTCCTTCGATTATGCGCTGATAAGCAATTCTTTTTTTGATCCGACAGTCGACATCGTTTCTAATGAACATCGAGCTCCGTATCCAAGTTACTCAATGATATCATATCAGTTGGGAGTTTTTGATGCTCAAGCGAAGAGTTCTTCTGTTGAAGGATGAATCCCAAGTGGAAAAAATAATTTGCTGCCAAGCAATTTTTTTTTATGTTCTTTACCCGCCTACTGGTCGCTAAAGTGTTTCTCACCATTTGCTCGTTGGTTATGTTGTCAGTTAGAGCATCAGCGTTAAGTTTGAATGAAGAAAACTCAGTAGAGAGTACAAAGCACGATGCATGAGAGTGCTAAAAGAAGGTGTATGTATCTTCATTGATTGGATTTCAGCGTTGGCACCTATCAATTTTCAAAATGAAGCGTGATAAGTTGACCACACTCTCGAACACAGTCTAATTTTCACCTATCTGTTTTCTTAAAGCGTGACAGAAAATGGACAGATACACAAATAAATAAATAAATAAACAAACAAACAAATAGGTAAGTACCCATTGGTCTCAATAATATTGCACATGTTAGTGTAGTTAATTAGAAAGTCCGTTCGACATACTCGTGTACTACAAAGGACTATGCAAAAAGGTCCTGCTTAACATAGCTGATGTTTCCCTTAATTGATAATCTTCTGAGGATGCTTTAACTCAACTTTAACTTTGATTAGGACTTTGCATACTCAATGGGTTTCGTATTCCCAATTTCTTTAATTTTTGTAGTGGATATTGTGGAAAAGTGCTTACAGAGAAATTGAAATACATGGATACCATTTTGTGGACACGTGCAGGTGAATAAACCATTGCGCTTGCCAAAAATTTACTCCAGAACTAATTTTTCAGCCGTATTAGTAAATAAATACCGAGGTAAAGAATAGATGACTTGTTGTGCTATCAACTTCACAGCGATCGAAAGCAGTTCAACCACAGCGTTGGTTCCATTCCGTATACGGACATCGATGCATCTCGGGTGTCTAGACGCATTCTCCATCTTGACTGATGCATTTATTGTGGTAATGCGGAGGAGCAAAGAAGAGGAGATTGTCCGCTGGCTGCGGCAACACAATCTTAGCGGCGTACAAATGATGTGAGAGGGAGAGCCTCAGCAGAGCTGGGGCCCAGGCGGCTGAGAAGAAAATAGTGCATAGGAAACTGTAGTGGGAATACGGCCAGTTCTGCGGGTTAGGTACGAGCTGAACTGCCATGCGGAGTGCCAATGCTGGGTGGGGACCCCGCTAGACTTGGGCGTAGTCCTGCTGCTCGAGTAGCGGACGGCAGAGGGGGGTGGGGGAGCAACTGCAGCTGGTCACATACACTATCACCGGCACCGCATATCCAAGAAAAAAATTTTTAAAAATAAATATTCAACAGCGGGCTCCAGTTGTCCGACAACTTTGAACGAATGGCTCCTGATGATTTTTTTGCTAGTTTTTGACGGTTGCGTCTTAATTCTCTGCTTTTTTCTGTTGTCGAAGAACGCCGTATAAGATAATACGAGTTTACAGGGTGTAGCCTCTTACGCGTGCCGCGGCGGCTGTGATTGGCGACAGCGAGTATCGCCGTCAGACGGACGTGTTAGGTTCCAGGTAAATTTGACTTTTTTTTGTTGAATGACGAAAATAAAATCTGTCTGTCACCATTGTGCCAGTGCTACGCCCACGCAACAGCGTTTCAGCAGAGTAAATATAAATTGTGCGGGTCAGCGTAATATTGTCACTTAAATAGTTTAATGTGAGGTGAGAGAGCAGAATCGTCTACACAGAGAAAAATGGTTGTTTGCCATTAAGCAAAAGTAGTTAACTGTAAACTACCTTGTCGTTTGAATTTGCGTCAATGCACATTGTTGCTTGTGATGAACAACAGCGTTGTGATGAACAAAGTGTCGTTTACGATTAATTACCTCCGCCAAGGAGGTTATGTTTTCGTCGTGTTTGTCTGTCTCTCTGTCTGGCTGTTTGTCTCTCTATCTGTCTGTCTGTCACCAAGATAACTCAAAAAGTTATGAACCGATTTGGATGAAAATTTACAGGAATTGTTAGGTATGTTAGGAGGAACAGATGATTAACTTTTGGCGAAGATATGTCCATCCGTTTGTTTGTTTGTCCGCGTCATTTTTCTCGATGCCATAACTCAAAAAGTTATGAATGGATTTTGATGAAATTAACATGAGTTGTTAGGTAACAAGGAGTAGATGGCAAAATTTTGGTAATGGTCCGTTGGTTCGTTCGTTTGTCACTGTTTATAATTTTATGCTTGTTAGCACAATAACTCAAAAATAATGAGTTATTATGAAATGAGTTATTTATGAAATTTACAGGGGTTGTTTCTAATGTTGAAAGACAAAAATGATCAAATTTTGGTGTAGATCGGTTTGTTCGTTTGTATGTTTGACTCATGTTTGTCATAATGTTTGTTAACAGTATAACTCAAAAAGTCATGAACAAATCTTCAAAAAAATTGAACAAGCTGTTATTAATATAAAAAGACACAAATGATTAGATTTTGGAGTGTATGCAAAGAAAATTAGGGTTTCAGAGCCAATTTGAATTTTTGCTACCGTTGGCTGACTTGGCGGAGATATGCGCTCTCAGAGTGCTCTAGTTATTATTGCTTTGTAGCTAAGTTATGATGTTAGTGATAAGAAACCAGATGTTTTTATCGTAAAGAATGTGCTGTACTTTTCTGCGCGTATGTTAATCCTTGTATTCTTTAATTACTTTGCCTATCTCGTAGGAATAACATTGTCTGAAGTGTAACATATGTTACGGCGTGAATAAAAGGGTTTCAAAACTGATAGTTTTGCGTGCGGCTGTCTGAATCACTGAAATAAGAGGATAAGATTCAGCCGCATCGCGCGTGGTTCCCTTGAAGATAAGGGGGGGGGGGGGGCAAGCGCAGGAGGTGATAAGAGGTCTAGGGCCAACGCTGCTCATTTGAGCAGTAAAGTTTCTCGTTTTAATGGAGGTTTAGACGATTGTTTACATGCCATATGCAAGGAATAGCAGTGCTGAGTTATGCACGACGTAGTATGCACAAATATCTTTTCCCATGTCTAAATCGTAGAATATTATTATGCATCCATGAGATAATAACAGTTCAATGCTGATTATCTATAACCCTCATCCCAACGGGGTCTATCATCCTTCAGAACGAATAAGGCCGGGGACAGACCGAAGCAACAAGCGACGCGATGCGATGTTTACGGGAGTCGTGTTGCAGCAACGCACGGGTGTCGCGAGGCATCGCAGCTGCGGCGGTGGGGACAGCCAAGGCCTAGGTGGCATTGGGACAGCAGACTGCTGTACCCTTCGTTACATTTTGTCGTGCAACAAATTTGTCGCGTTGCACGTCGCTTGTCTCGCCGGTGGGGCGGCGGCCTTTGTCGTGTTTTACTATTCCTCCCTTCACTTACTGCAGCCACTCGTCCGCATGTAAAAAATTACTTAACAGGGGTCAAACACGATAGTCAAAAAAATCCGTTTCCTCCCCTCCATATTCAAATGTGTAGCTGTGTCCAATTAAATGGCTTAAAAGTGCGTTCAGAGTCTTTGGACGAAGTCCAGGTGACGGTACCCACAGTACCGCAAGTGTGTGGAGTCACGATGCTGGGTTTGATGGGTCGCTGTTAGTGACCAAAGAGAGAGTCAGCAGCGATTTATCAACAGTGCGCGTTACCGCTGGAAAGAATTATGAGTAAGAAAGCCCACCATATCTCCAGAAATCTCCAAAAGTTTACTAATGACACTTGCTAAGCAAACGAACTTGCCGGCTGACATTTTAACAACTTTTTTGATACACTCAAAGCAGCGTTGCGAGGGCTCACCAAATCATTCGCTCGATTAGCCTAGAAAACTCAATCATTTGACACTCGTGTGCACTAGCCCTCAGCAACCAAGCCACTCCACTTCCTCACCTATGTTCGGTATAGCTGCGTGCTCATCAAATCAGTTGCTTTCAAAATAATGCATTGAGTTGCCCAAGTCCAGTTCCTGCAATAGGACTTTCGTTGCGCAACACGCCCTTTTCCCCATGCATGCCTCCGCCCCAGAGGGGAAACTTACCCACTCTGTGATCTCCCGGCAGTGCTGTGGCTCCTGATGCAGAGTTCTGCTTTAGTTCTCTAATCCCAAAGTACTTACTGCCGTCACGAGCTTAGAACGAAGGTAGAGGTTGAATTTTTCAATTGCAGTGGCAGATAAAAGCTGACCGCTCACTCTATCTATGAAAGTCATATGCACTGATTCGTGCTGGCGATAAATGCCCAACTGCGCCCAGAGCAATGAGCGGCTGCAGTCAATCACAGTTTGTTCGAGTTATGGTGTCATATGAAGGGAGGCTCGATCGACGATTGCACCTTCCTCCCTCCCCTTGCTGTCAATGACTTTGAATGACAGAAATGCTGACACTGCATTACGTACATCAAGACTTTATTCCCTGACTCGTAATTAGAGCGTCTGACGTTCACATAATGAGACACTCAGCAGTCTGACCCACTAAACCAATGGGGAAAAATCTACAATATAATACTCAATGCAAACATCGAAATGTTATTTCGAGAGCAAAACCTACAGTCAAGGCTCCAGAAAGCATAAATTTACTAATATAAGAAGAAGAAGAAGGCCATTTTATTCTAATGTACGCTCTACTTACGAGCCTACGTGCAGGTTGCTAGTCGTCCTGACACACAGTGAAAATCTGCAACTAGGAGAACATAAGTAAACATCACTAGTAAACATCACCAGTGCTGCTGAATTGGTTATACTCCTACATAGATCTTGTGTTACTGATAGCTTCTGGATGAAACCATCACAATCACCATAACCTAGTGCTTAATTCGATTTTACGTTTTGTGACAGTGTTTTTTCCTGTATTTCCACGTATCCCCTTTCATTTCAGGTTTTTAAATGTCCTGATGATGACACCAGTCGGCTGTCGAAACGCTGACACCAATTTTAAATTCTTTGTAACTATAGTGCTGTAATGTTTTTACTCTCGAATTGTTTTGAATAAATTTGATACAGTGGAGAAAACCTATTTTAGTGTGGTAGAGAAGAAGTGTAAAATCATAAAGAACATAAGTACAGAAACGGCGAGCTGAATATCCGCCCCTAAGCTGAGCGAGTTATTGTAGCTATAGGGTAGATTTTAAAGAAGGAATATTAAAAAGGTGACTTTATAAAGAACATACCAAATAATTACATCACGTGGGTGGGAACGAATTCTTAGCGTTTACAGTCTCGTGAGATGATAAAGTGCTAGCGACCAGGTTACTTGGAAGGCTAGCCAAGAGTAAAATGTTTGTACGCACATTTTCCCAATTTTTCAGACTTAACGCAATATAATAATCATCCAAAACCAGGAATCTTTCAGAGTCCTCACTATGAGGCAAGGAGTCTCTTTCGTTATCCGTTTCTTGCTTTAGTTTTCCTGAATAAATAAAAATATATATATCGGATAATTTAGAATATCTTCTGAGTTTTAGTTTTATTGCCCAAGCTTTCGAACAGTTAAACACTGATCGTCGTCAGGGGAACGAAATTTCAAAACGCTAGAGCTATCCACACAGCAATAGTATCCTATATACAAAAGTGAAATAAATTTCCTGTTAAATCATTTCCTAAGTTGTTGAAGAGTCCGGAGGTAAGCTTCTGGAAACTGGATGTGCCTGTTAATAGAATTTTGATTGCTATGAGAGTGAAATGCTTCTAAGAAAAGTCTGGATTTTAGTTTCTGTTCGGTTGGTTGGTTGGTCAAAATCCATTTGGTGTCCATTCTCTTTAATATGAGTATTGACCAATAAAGTTACACATCTTGTCTAATATTTTTTGCGTGCTCATCCAGTCTCACAGAAAGTTACCTTCGGGTCTCTCCGATGTAAACGCTGTTACAGTCATTACATTGATTTGATACACAACGTTATGTTCCGAGTGGACATTACATTAATATATATTTAGGTTCTCTTGATATGGAATTACCCCCACGTGGAGTGTAGCGATTCCTTAGCAATGAGAGAAAAGCAGTTATAGTTGACAGCTGCAGCGGAGGAAGTCTTAATATGTTGAAAGAATGAAGCGAGGGGTTTGGAGCAATGCAAAGACTGCAAGGATGGAAAGTTGAGACGAAAGAGGGGAGCGTGTGGGCGGTGTGGGGAGAGGCCGCTGATGCCAAGACCGTGCCAAACTCACCATCGACCCGGTGCCATGGAACGGCCCCCTTCCCTCTTCCCGTCTGGCTCTCAGGCAGCGGCCGTCGCTGGTTTTTCGTCTATACTGTACATAGACAGTGGCTTAAACCGTCAAAAATGCTCACATCTAGACCCCATAGCAACATCACTCGCTTGCAGGTTTGGAAAATGTAACGTTATGTACGCGCAACTTTGGTGATCCAAGATCTGGAGCTCCCTGCGGCATCCAAGTCCAGCCGCATCTCCCAAGAAACGCTCCAACAAATTTAATTTTGGTCAACGAATGACAAGAATAAGAGCGCGTTCGCTCGTTGAGTAAACCAGGACATCTCTGAAGATGTTATCGGCGTCTCTCAATTCATGAAGTTAAGGCGCGTCAAATTCTGGGCCCAAGACTTTTTCTCCTTAAGGCTCTTGACAACGTTTACTAAAAATAGAAAACCTGGTGTAGCATTAAAAAACTAGATTTTCTATTTATTTCCCTAATGTATTGCATGTTTAGGTTCTGAAAACGATTAAAATGATGATAGTTGTCTTGAAGGCAGGAAATTACAGGTTCATTCATTTCATCAGAAAAAAAGATGAAATCGTTTGGGAAATAGTGAACATTGGTTTTACAACAAAATATACCTACTTCGCCAGTACCTTGCCCATGCCGCTTTTGTTTTGGATTTCATTTATTTCTACAGACAGAGTCGTATGTTGGGACAAACTTAGTAAAAATCGACTGCAATGGGATTATTATTTTTTTTTTCGTCTGAGATGCTATCGAATGCTCAGTAGAGCTCTTCACGGCTTTTGGAGTCCTCTTGAATCGCTGTCAAGTGCACTCTCTTCTCGAGAACGAGACCTGAGCCGAAGAAAAATCATGGATGGTTTCCCTGTCCACACTTGAGAGACTCTTCCATATCCTTTCTCCAAGGATACCGACGATTATTTGCATAACTACGCCATTGATGCTCATTCTAGGGACTTTTTAGGGTAACTCGGTAAATTTACTGTGGCTGGCAGTGGAGTGGGCGGCGTATTAACACATCCACAGCATCAGCTTTCTGATGTTTTCGTTGAAGATTTAAGTGTATATATTAGTAAATATATATATTGTATGTCCACCCAATAAGTGGTCGAATGAGTTGAGCTATGTTCATAATTTTTTGCAGGGATCGTCTGGTGGGTTGCTCTCGATGTGACCGATGCCAAAAATAAAACTAGGATAAGCTGGCCACAAAAAATGACGGCGATGAAATTTGCTCCAACCCCTGGTGATGATCTTAAGCCACGAGGCGTTCTAGGTTGAATTAAATTTACTATTGGTTTAATTATTAAAAATCGTCGTGTTCTAAGGCGAACAGCTATATTACGGTTAACTTAACAGGCTTCAACCACGTGAGAAACCTAGTAGTGACTTTGAACACTTACGATTGATATCACACAATTGCTTATTTACTCAAAGTGACCTCCATTAACATCAGTAAGGGAGCTGACTTTGTTTACAATAAGAAGTACAAAACCTCCTGGCTTCGTCTGGTTTTACGAACTGCCATGTTCGGCTGATAAAGGATTCAAATGACGCTGTCAAATCAGATAACTTTAATTAAGAGCAAAATAAGTTCACCAATACGCCTACAGGCACAATGTATTATTATTACCCGCGAACGAAGTGAAAGAGGTGATCATGTTTTCGTTGAAGATTGAGGTATATGTTTATATATATTTGTATATATATATATATCTGTCTGTCCACCAAAAAGAGGTAGAAGGAGTTGAGCAACGTCTATAATTTTTTGCAGGAATCTGGTAGGTTGACCTAGATGTGATCCAAGCCAAAAAATAAGATTAGCAGGCAATCAAAAATGATGGCGATGAAGTTTGGTGCCTGTCCACCCAAAAGGAGGCAGAAGGAGTTGATTCATAATAATAATAATAATTTTTTAGTCTCTAAGGTGAGTTCACTGAGATGAGAAAAATGGCAAAAATCTTGAGTTAGCTGACCATCAAACATGACTGCGTTGAATCTGTAATTCCGCCCCAAGAGAGGAAGAAGGAGTTGAGCAATGTTCATAATTGACTTAAATGTGAGCTGACTTAGATGTGAGCAATGCCAAAAATTTAGAATTAGCTGGCCGTAAAAAAGGGACGTCGATGAATTTGCTTCCAACGCGGGTGATAGTCTTACGCCACGAGGCATTCTAGCTATTGGAATATTTTCAGATATCCTGCTTACGGAGAATTTGCGCATCAGATGCCAAAGCCCAATGCAGACGAGAAACAAAAATTGTCGAAAGTGGCATTTCACCCACAAACGCTCCACCAGACTCGGCGAAGAATTTGCCTGAAGAGCGAGTTCAGCAGGATGCGTCTAGGCGAATCTTTATGATAGCTTTGGAGCAACTCAAAGCAACTTACAGTCCAGCTTTCCCTACCGGGCTTTGCAAAAGTCCTGACCTGTTCTAATAATTTGCCATCCGAAGTTACTGAAAGCTTTGTTATAAGGAAATAAAACAAGATTTGTAATGTATTACTTTATTATGATCTAAACAACATTGCTATTCAATAAGACCTCCATTGGCAGCAATGACACGCCCTTATCGTGGTCGGAAGTCCTTACACACATTACGCTGGAGGCAGCTTCTCTCCATTGGAGGCCACAACGCCAAGCATCATCACAGAGGCCGGATGCTTTGTTGTGGAGACATAACGAACATCAGAGATGTCTTGGACAAAGTTCACAACTCTATCGTTCTGTTTGTTGAAGACAGGATCCACGGTGAAGGTTTTCTCATCTGAGAAAATGATGACTCGATTTCCATGACTTTTCAAGTCGTTAGGAAGGTGGAAACATCGCTTTTGGCGCTTTTTAACCATGTCAGCAGTTAGCAGCGGTCTTTTCTGACGCTTTAAGCTCTTTCCATCTTCACTCTTTACAGCTCTTGACAGGGTTGACACAGAAATCTTCTTCTTCTTCGCAAATCAGTCAGTTTGAGTTTCGGATCATTTTCAAAGGCTCTTCGAACATTGTTCCGTTGAATAACTTGTGGTCTGCCTGAACGTGGTCGATCTTTGAGGCTTTCATTATTCTTAAAGCGGTTTTTGACCTGCTTCACCGTTGATAAACTGACATTTTGCAACCTATCAATGTTAGCCTTCTGGTGACCCGCGTAAAAGAGAACTGCTATCTTTATTCTTCTTGTCTCCATTACCAACAATGTATGAAAATGAGGACTGTTACCAGTTATTAAATTATCTGAAATAGTTTTAGGAATGCTGAGTTCTATGCACATTGACTAAAAAAAACAGAGAGCATGTAAACAAGCAATAAAATTTATTAAATAAGTATTCCGTAGGTGTCGACAAATTTCATTAAAAACTCAACGTTTCGAGAAATTGATTTCCATCATCAGAAATTCAAAAATTATAAACTGCAAACGATGCCCAAAAAGAAATTTTTATTTTACGTGCACTAAGTTTGGACAATTGTTAACGGGGGGGGGGAGGGGGACCTAAAAGGCAAATTACTACAGTGCGCTTTGACGGTCCTTATATAAGCGTCGGACGGTATGGGAAGCGGAGGGAAATGAGCAAGTACAGTCGGAGGAAAAAGGGTCAGTCATGGATCGTGACGAGTGGTACGGCTGAAGTCATTATATTGAGGCTAAGTTTTGTTTTATGGATGTATAGTGATTCTAGAGTTGTGAGTTCTATTGGATTAGAAAAAGCTATGATAGAGAAATCATTCCTGCTTATTGGATGGTTGTTTTGCTCTGCATGAAAACGGGGAGCTGAATGTGCAGGTTTTGCTAGTGGTAATGCTGTTCTTCTTGATATCCCTAAATGTTGGTCAACGCGGGCTTTGAGATGCTGTCTAGTGCTGCCGATGTACACAGCTGAGCAGCTCGTGCAAAAAAAAATCGTGAACAGCAGTAGAATGGAAGGGAGTGGGAAAAGTTTAATTTACGAACGGTAGGTTTTGTTATGCCGGGATCGAACAGTTTGTCAAGAAATAGTTTACAGTAGTGATCTAGAAGGTGGTGTGGGTAGTCGTTATTCTTGAAAAAGGTTCGGAGAAAATCTGTTTCGTTGGAGAATGTTAGATACGAGGAGGACAAATGATATGTCCTTTCCTCTCCGAGGCCTACCGGCACATAAACTTCAGGTTCTGTTACAAAAAACACATCTACCTTAGGATCCTATTTTAAATTCAAAGATAAACCTCCCACAAATCTCCAGTCCAATGTTGTTTACAAATTTTCTCGCATGAGCTGCTCAGCTCTGTACATCGGCAGCACTCGACAACATTTCAGAGCCCGCATAGGTTTACCATAGGTTTACCACCAGCAAAACCTGTACATTCAGCTCCCCGTCTTCATGCAGAGCAAAACAACCATCCAATTAGCAGGAAAGACTTCTCTATCATAGCTTATTTTAATCCAATAGAACTCACAACTCTAGAACTACTATACATCCATAAAACAAAAACTAGCCTCAATATTATGTCTTCAGCCCGACCACTCGTCACGATCCATGACTGACCCTTTTTCCTCCGACTGTAATTGCTCGTTTCCCTCCGCTTGCCTTCCCATACCGTCCGACGCTTATATAAGGACCCTCAAAGCGCACTGTAGTCATTTGTCTTTTAGGTCCCCTGTTAATACATGTCCAAACTTAATTCATGTACAATAAAAAATTCTTTTTAGGCATCCTTTGCAGTTTACAATTTCTGATGATGGGAAGTAATTTACCGAAACGTTAGGTTTTTATTGAAGTATGTCGACACCTACGGTTTATTTATTTTATGAAATTAGCCTTAGTTTAAAATTTATTCAACAAATGTTTATAATTTATTTTCCATGCAACCTCTAGATACTTTACGCCAGGACATTGCAGCTGCAAAAACGTTTCTCCCGCTACGTGTGCATTGAAATGCCACGCCAAACTTGACGATCCGGCTATTAATCTGGTCGAAATCCATGAAAATGTCACTCCTCTGCGCACGGCTTGAAGCTCCGCAGATCAGCGGCTATAAATTGTACTTGCGTGCAAACATGATTGACTCATGGCTGAGATGTTCCCTTTTTTCTCTTCTTTTTTTGCTCAATCATCTATATCATGCGTACATAATGGCAATAGCTCATAGAGGGCCGGGGAGTAAGTTCCGGTGTCTCTCTGGGAATCGGCCAGTTGGTCCGTCTACTGCCGCCTATCTAATCTAGTTGAGAGGTTCCTGACCAGAAGTGCTCACACCCCAGGAGTGTGAGCACACCCTAGAGGGTGTGAGAAGACCTTGTAAGCGTACGAAATCCTGTTTTATTGCTATGTCATTCAAAGTTGACTTAAGTTCATTACCCAAAAATTAGTGTAAAGTTTATTTGTCATAATCTTATTGCTTATGAATATTGTGAGGGGTGCGAAAACATTTTGGAAGCTATCCAGGAGTGCCAGACACAGAAAATGTTGGAACCTCTGCTCTAGATCCTTCTATAGTCCTATTCGGTACGCGGAGTTAATGCAGCCTACTTTAGCAACACTTCTTCAAACAATAGCATCGCAGTACTATTGGAAGTATATCGGCAGTCAAAAGTGACAGCAAATAACTTGCATTGCACCTTTCTATTATTTATGATGTGCGACTGTGTATTGTGTCTGCGGCATAGAGTCCATCGGCTGCTCATTCCACACCATTTTCTAGCAACCGGAATTCAAAGCCTGGGTCAAAATACTCAGAAAACTCCTCACAAAAGAGGTCGACGTAATTGATTAAAGAGCAGTTCAAAAACATCCACGGTGGGAGAGCCCCGACTGGTAAACATTTCATCAAGCTAAGCCAGGACTCATAGAAAAGTGTGTGATCCAATGGTTTGTCTATGCTTCTAACGCATCTGGTGAGAACATGAAATAGACAGATAACATAAATCATATGAAACCCGGGATTCAACTTGAGTAATGGTGCTTATTTACCTATGTAAAGAAACACATGAGCATACCTGCCACATGCCAGACCCCAAGGATGATAATACTTATATAATATTAACAAGTTAGCGCAAGCGGAGGGTCCAAGTTCCGGGTAATAAGCTTGTGACGTCACAAGTTACGACTACGTTGATGTATAAGTAGTGTATAATGCACCGAGATGCTTGCTCGTGACCTTTGACCTTTGACCTCTGGGTCACGCCTGCTTCCGGTTTCCCTGGCCCCGCCCACTTTCGGTTCGTACCCTCGCTACATCGAAAGTGCATTTGCTGTCCTAAACCGGTAGGTCAATGTCACGCGCAAAGTCGCGAGGGTGAAAGGTCACGAGCAAGCATCTCGGTACATTATACACTACTTGTATAGCTCTTTTACATTGTTTCTTCATTATTCTATTTGCCTCTTCAGGGTATCCTACAGTCTTTATAGTTGCACAAATATACATATCAAAGCACCTACGACCTTTATAGTTTTCTGAAGGATAAAACTTTGAAAGAGCGTTGGCTTAAGGCTTGTAAAAGAGCAAATGAATTCAACTCGGCAAATGGGCAAGTGCCTGAAGCACTTTTAGTGTCAAGTTTATCGTTCTTAGAATGAAATAGATCAAGTGAGTTTCATTCAGAGTAATATGGCATTCTGTAGATGGAACCATATAAGTGAATGCCTTCACGTTTTCGATTTATTTTCGTCTTCTACCAATGACCTGCTATTCTCTATAATTTCGAGCCGCTGCAACAAAAATTGGTTCAGATGCATATGATTAAAACCCGAGATCGGAGAACTTTTTAACAAGATTTTTATATGAAACTTTAAAGCATCAAAGAAACAAATTTCTTAACTTCCGACGAAGTAATAATGAAGTAAAAAAGTCTATAGATAATACACAGAAGCCATACAATTGCTCGGTAAAATTAAAAAGAAAAAATCAGCTAGGCTAGTATGCGCTATGCGCTTACAGTACAGCAAAAAACAGTAAGTGTCGCGTCCAACTTGCATTAACTAACTTGCAAAAAAATACTGAACCAGTTACCCACCCTTAAACTGAACGATGTCGTGTTGAAACTGGTGAATGATAAATCCATAATTTTTTTCCCTATGATGCTGTAGTTGTAACGTTAGGAGCCGTTGGCTGGCTCTGTTAACGACGGACTCTTTCATTGCTGACTCGAACTCGCCACTTTCTTCCAAAGCAACAACATCGCCGTCGCAGCCCTACAGGAAACCAAACTTACTCCTAGCTCTTCCCTCCCCGCCTTCCCTGGCTACACTCCGGACCGGAGAGACCGTCCTACCGCCAACGGTGGTGGCGGTCTGCTCTTCCTGATTAGACAAATTTCCTTATCAACAAATAGTACAAACCACCTTTTCTCTAATGATCGCACAGCTGAACCCCTGGGTGTCGCCATCACCACCCTCTCGGTGGTGAAGTGACTACGGCTCGGCATCGCACCAACGGAGGCCCGGGTTCGATTCCCCGGACAGCACGCTACGGATTTACACTGCGTGGAGCACTCCAGCATCGAGAAGGTCAGGCGAAGTATGGCGAGGGATCCCAAATTGACTCTCACCACGGACTGCTTCCCCTGCTCTTCACACTACCAGTTCTTCAAAATTCTAGAATTAAGGCTTAAAGAAAACCTCGATAGGTGTATCCACTGTACAATGTATACGAGATAATAAATGATGTTTGTTTTTTTGTTTTGTTTGTTTCTTAACATCTATGTTCCTCCGGCGAGTTCCTGCCCTCCTGGGTATCGTCTCTACTCCTCCACTCTTTTCTCTGCCTCCTATGCTGTTACCCTTATAATGGGTGATTTTGATGCCCACTACTCCGATTGATTCTCTGCCACCCAGGATGAGCGGGCTGCTGCCCGGGGTGCGGAGATCAGTGACTATCAACAACGGAGCTTTCAGTCTCCTCAATGGCGACTCTCCAACCAGGGTCCCTCGTGATGGCCCGGGCTCCTCTCCAGACCTGACCGTTATCTCAGCACACCTAGCTCTCGACTACACCTGGTCCACCACAACCACCCTCTCCTCTGACTACCTACATATCTTAATCACTGCTGAATCCAGTAATTCTTCACCTCCCGGTCCTAGACGCAATTTCATAAATTTCAGGAGGGCCAACTGGGAGAAATTCACACGCGAGTGTGAGGAACTCATCGCTTCTCTCCCATTTCCCTCCTCCTGTAGGGGCGGACTGAAGGCTCTCAATCGTGCCCTTACATCAGCTGCCAAGCATCTCATACCAGCCGGCCACCGTAGGGAGTACATCTCTCGGCTCATCCGGGAAGCCAAAGACGCTATCACCCGCAGTGACCACCTCCGCACCACTACCCCTCACGACCCTGCCCTTCCTCACTTGCACTATGAAGCTGATCGCCTCATCTGCAGCGCTGCCCGGGAGGCCTGGAATCAGACCATCCAAGATTGTGACCCCCAAGAGCAATCCCAACAAATTCTGGGCCCTCCTTCGCTCTTTATCAGGCAAGCCAGGAAGCAAAGAATACAACGGGAGGACTCAATAGGACTGAAATAAAACATAGCTGTGACCGCAGGTAGCAAATTTACATCACATCGACGAGCCGAAGTGTTTTAGGTGTGGGGCCTCAGACCTTCGTATATGGTTTTCTTGAACATATTATCGTATTTTTTCAATTTATTTCATTCAGTCTCCCGCTCAAGACTGGCCAGCTACCTGAGCTGCAAAATGTCGAAAAATGTTGTCGCCAAGTACAGAAAATTCCAGCAATGGCTAACTGTTACTGTGGTTTCTTTCGCGTACAGAATTGGCTCCAATGGTGCTTATATATGTTGGGTAGGAATAGATATATTCTGTGATGAGTACTACGAAGTGAATATGAAGTGTAAATAAGGCTTCAATCAAGAAAAAGAAGTTAAACTGAGTCGCCGAAAGGGAACATATTCGGCGCTACTGTTGTGAAAGTTTCCACCAACATGCACTGCAATTTTCTATAGTTAATTGCTAAATTATTATATATTATCTTCATTTATTTATACGCTAGAGATAAATATTGTAATTTAAGACGATTTTTCTGGTTGAATTAGTTAAAATACTCTTAGGCTGCTCAGCCATAGATTCATCGATGATGACGTCACTTTTAGGTGCTAATTTTTCGTGAGTCCAAGGTTCTGGAGCGCCTTTTGCTGCCTTTCATCAATGAGGCATTCCAACTCTCTCCTAACCAACATGGCTTCCGACCCATGCATTCCACAACATCTGCTCTGCTACCCCTTTCCTTCCAAGCATCCCATGGCATGAAAATGCCTAAACCCCCTGACCGCACGGTGGCTCTGCTGACTGATTTCAGCAAAGCCTTCGACATTGTTCCCACTGAAGGCCTCCTCTCCTCGGTTTCTAACACCACGCTCCATCATAATATTGTCAGATGGCTCGCGGCTTACCTCAGGGGCCGCGCAGCCTGCTGCTTCTATAACGTCTTTCGCTCCCAATTGCGAGTGGTCAAGGCGGGGGTTCCTCAGGGTTCTGTTGTCTCACCTTCCCTTTTCAACCTGTACGTCTCTGATTTCCCTATACCTCGGGACCAGTTCTGTCGTCCCCTTGTGACATCATACGCCGGTGACTTCACTGTCGTGGCGTCCCATCGCCACCCTCTCACCGCTGCAACCGCTCTATCAGTTCTCTGACTTGATCAGTAACTGGGCAGCTGCCAAGGGCCTCACCATCTCAACCTCCAAATCCAACTCAACACTATGGACGACCGACACCCATCAGTCTGGATTTGACCCTCGAATCACTGTTAACAACACTGTCCTACTTCTGGAGCGCCGCCCCAAGATCCTCGACGTCACTTTCGACACCCACTCTACTTTTACACCCCACATCACTTCTATCGCTACCCGAGCCTCCAACCGCCTTAAATTGCTCAAAGCCCTAGCTGGCACACGCTGGGGCCAGTGCAAGGAGACCCTGCTTCTCACATATAAAGCATTTATCCGACCCCTCTTCACCTACGCAGCCCCTGTCTGGTGTCCGGGAGCTCGCCATTCCGCAATTCAGAAGATGCAGACAGTTCAAAACGCCGCTCTCCATTCTGCGACCGGTTGCCTTCGCATGACATCCATCGATCATCTCCATTCAGCGTCCAAATTACTAAGGGTCGACCTTCAGTGCCGCCAATACCTCATCTCCGCCCTTCGTCCCGAGCACCCAGCCCACTCTGTCGTCACTGTACAGGCCGGTCGTCGACGCATCTGCCAAAACCTGGCAACCAGATTCCACTCTGACGTCAACCCCCTGCTAACCGATAATATCATGCCATCCGAAGAGTACCGTGCAGCTTCCTCCTTCCTCCGTCGGTCTGCCGTGCGAGCTATACTGGACCGTCTCTCTGTAAGCAGGGTTTTGGGCACCGTTCCACCGGAGATCTCGCCTGAGGAGACCGCTCTTCCGCGGTCGGCCCACGGTACCCTATAGCAGATACGTTCAGGCTTTTGCTCTGACCTGATGTCTTACCGCCACAGGGTCCGACAATCAGACTCAGACTCCTGCCCCGAACGCCACAGTGGCCCTCACACTGTGAACCACCTATTCGAATATCCTGTCCGTCCCACCCCGCTCCTTCCCACCTCTCTATGGGACAATCCTTCACTTCCTGTGCTCTCTTCCTTCCTTTTCATACCTTCCGCCAATTGCTCGACCCTCTTGGGAGTTTTCCCCTGCGTAACTACAACAACAACAACAACGGCACAGCTTAGGTCGACATTGTACAAGCAAAACATCCAAACCAAGAAACAACGTAAATAACTATTAAATATTATGACAATTTGGCCAACAGTATCACATTGATCTTTGCCTTTTTTTAAACTAACTGTGGTATTCATAATTCATATCTGAATTTGGGTAAACAACTGCTACGCTTCGACTATGCTACGATCGAATACTTTCTAGTGACGTTACCGCTTCATCGTACGTCTGCTGCGTACGGCAGTGCATTAACCTGTTAGGTATCATCATCCTCGCGCCATACCATATAAGTAAATACATGCTGGTTGCTATAATTACCTTTTCACCCTTGTTTTGTATGGATCACACAAGCTGGATGAAAGACAGTGATAGCGTAACATTCAAAAAAGTGGCACTACAGTTGAAACACAAAATACTGTAGATCCATGTTTAGTACTGCTCGTGTCGGGTATGACCAGTGACTGAAATGGGTGGTGTGAGATATGGACAGCGTCTGGTATGGCTTCTGTCTGGCATGGTCTGTGTCTGACATGGGCTGACTCTGGTATGGCCTGTGTCTGATAGGGCTATGCCTGGTATTGGTTGAGTCTGGCATGGGCTGTGTCTGAT
>LQNS02000141.1:34830859-34844519 GCA_001587735.2 Parhyale hawaiensis | reverse complement strand
TAAAGAACTTTAGCACAAGTCATGTGGAGGGTTTTAATGCAATTATTTGGGTTGCTCGAAGTGTGCCAAAACCATCCCGGTGAGCTGATTACATTTAGTCACATTCTCAATTGCAGGTGGTAGGAAAATACATGGTAACTATAGCTTTAAAAGAGAAATGTGCAAAAAAATATCCACATGTACATATTTTAAAATTGTGACTGAAAATTTAGATTTGAATGATATTTGTTTATAAATGGCCTCCCGGAGTCGGACTAAAAATTCCGACTCAGACTCCTAGAGCAAGTGAGATTCCGACTCAGACTCCTCCTCAAATCCTCCGACTCCGCAACCCTGCTCTAATCAACTAACAATGATGCAATCTCAACAATTTATATATCAATTTACATGTCTCGTGATATTACAGCTATTTAATGATCTTTCCCGCTCCTGTAGTTCCTAATTTTGATACTATTTGCCATAAATCGAGAGAAAAGAGCGAGACTATTTCGTTTTTCCCATTAGAAGCTCTAAATTCTCTACCTTGGTGGGTTCCATTTTGCCTATACACTAATATCAAGACTATGGGTATACTCTAGCTATGAATACATATACATAAATGTTTGCGGAATGTCATGGTTCGGCCGCAATTATCCAAAAAGAGTTGTAAACAAACACAAAATAGATGTCCCAATGGCCGTGTTCCCTCGGATTGTCTTGTGATTGGACGAGGCAGGTGCGACGCTTGCTGACGTCACCGGTGTCCCTTGGGTCGCTGCGCCTCTTGGGCAGCATTGCTTGCCGGTTACTGACATGCTTACTGCGTAAAAGCTGTATGTTCAATTTTGGTAGTAATTTAGGCATGTCATAACATACTATACGACACAGCCTCTGATGATCGAGATGCATGTCCCAAGGAATGCGAAGCTCTCCGGTCAGTAACATCTGAGGTCAACTGATTGAGTTTCCTGACCATCGCACCCATCGACAACATCAACTGTGAGAGAGCTGTCTCAATTGAGTGAACTGTCCCCACACAGGGCGCAACTCGACAACTGCAGCACAAATACTGCGAAGCACAATCATTGGCCAACAAACACTCAAGAGCCACTTTACAAACCCCCACACAGACAATATCAGCATGAAACACCCTTCCACATCCAAGGCACCTAACAAACCGGCCACACACAGCCAAGTCACAAAGGCCACAACGCAACCCCTCTCCAGCTCAAACAGGCGGCGCATGCACGGGGCTCCCGTCAGCACCTAGCACAGGACGCAGCTCCTCACCCGACCCAGCACACTCATACTCACGGGCACCAGTCACAGACCCAGACCGTAGAGGTGAGGGCGAACGCTGCAAAGACTTCAGGCAGCCAAGGGAGTTGTCAGAGAGCAAAGCCGCACCATCACCATCATCCAGCAGGCGGAGCCGATCACTCTCCAGCGGAACCATTCATCATACTGCTTCCAGCCCACGAAGTGGACCTTACACTGCCCATCTCGACCGTCCACCACCTTTGCCTCATAAAATTCACCATCCTTCACATCTCGCACTTGGATAACGTCCCCCACGCGCACACGGCCACAGCCGAAGTCCACAAAACACAGCTGCTTCTTCATGTTTGCGACACCAACACTGGCAGCTCAGTTACTATGATTGAAAGTCTATTATCAGGCACTGACTGAATAAAATAGCTATAACAGAAATGATCCAATAATACTAAAATAGTTTTATTTCCTCAGTGCCAGCCGGCCGGTGTAGTAAAATCAGTAAACTTGGTAAAGGGAGATCTATCTCAATGGGTTGACAGTCTTTCACAGGTGTTGAGGCAGAGCAGACACTAGATTTGGATCTCCCTGGTGGGATGTTTGGAGGAACAAACTTGAAGAATTCTGGAATGACAGTTTGATTCTTTGTTGCATAGGCTACTGAATGTTGATGATCTCATGTCTAAGACCTCTTTAATGTGGAGTAGTATTTCTGCACATTCTTATCGTCAGAGTCCTCTGTGTATTTAATCAGGTCTTCAATTGCGTCACGAGCCCTTGACATCTTTAATTTAGGCAGAGGTTCCTCACCTTCATCCTCTTCTCCAATGAAGTCTTCAGTACTAGTGCCTGATATGTTGACAGCAATCTCCTCTTCCGATTGCAAATGATGTCCGGGTTCTTCATTATTGTCTAGCCACTCTCTAACCTCTTCAGCACCAACTTCATTCTCTCCACAACAACCCAGGATACTGAGGAAGGGGTCGTCTGTGTCGAAGCCCTCAAAGTCAATTGTGAGCTCTGGATCACCTCTAAGCAGCTTGTTCCAGCAATTCATCAATGTGTCGGCTGTCACTTCCTCCCAACTCTCAGCCCAATTGAAGATGGCATCACGGATATTGTATGCCTTCAACTTTGCAAGTGTGTCGGTCCCTTGGGCGTCCTCTTCTCCCTCATCAGGAATGATCACTAGACAGTTCTGAAGCTGTTTCTTGTGGTACCTCCTTTTGCACATGTAAATGATCCCTTGATCCATGGGCTGGATCAATGATGTGTTCAGTGGCAGGAAGAGAACTTTAATCTTGCCATCTTCACTAATAAGTTTCGACTCGTCAGGATGTGCAGGACCATTATCCAATAGGAGAATAGCCTTCACCATGTCCTCTGTTACCTTCATCTTCTCTACCTGAAACCTAACTTCAGGCACAAAATGGTTATGAAACCAATCTACAAAGATATCCTGTGTGAACCAGGCTTTCTTGTTGTGGTAGTAAACCACAGGTAAAGCATCAAGGACATCTTTGATTGCTCTGGGCTTCTTTGCGTGACCCACAATAGTACTCTTGAGGCGGTGGGAAGCATCAGCATTGGAGACCAGAAGTGCTGATAAGCGTTGCTTGTTACGTTTATGGCCCGGTACAGAAGTTAGCTTTTGCTGTGCCTGACTACTAGACAGTACTCCTTCCAAAAGAGCCCAGTCTCATCTCCGTTGTATAACTGGTAGTTCTTCACATTATTGGTTTCCATAATACCTAGCAGGTGCTCCCTAAATGGCTCAACACTTTCCACATCGGCACTCATAGCCTCCCCACAAACCTTCCTGTTTGCTAAGCATGCCTGGATCTGAAGCGGAACAACCATCCGTTACTAGCAGTAAAGTCAGGGACATTCAAATGTTTCGCAAATCTATCTGCAGCAGCCTGCAGATCAATACCACGTATCGGCACCCCTACACTTTTCTGCTGCTTATATCATTCCAGAATGCTTTCATCAATCGTTTGGGCCTTGCCACTAACCAGACGTCTCTTCTTAGCTAAGGTTTCCCCGCTATCGGCAACAACAAGCCTGCTTTCGTACTCCTTGAGTTTCTTCTTTGCATTCCTTATGTCGTAAACAGTTGAAACCCCAATACCAAACATGTTAGCAACATCTTTAATCTTATTACCCTTATATAACTATTTCAAAATCTCAAGTTTTTGCTGAATAGTTACTGAAACATGCTTGCCCCGTGGTGTAGCTTTTCACTTCGAAGGTGCTAGCTTCAGTTGGCTAAGCGGCGACTGCTTCTCTTTAGTTACTCCACTAGTTCCTGGGCTAGGCTGGGGGGACACATTGGGAGCACTACCCTTTGGTTTATCTTCCTTGGAAGCCATTACCTAGCATACACAGAACTACGTACCGTATGTACTATAGTTTATAAAGTTTAACTCAAAACACTGTGTCAATGTATGCGTATAAAGAAATTAATTACAAAATTACCACTGAATATGAAAAAAAAATTAATTAGCAACACAAAAAATTTAAAAAACAGTAGAAAATGACAAAAGATATTGTAAAATGCATACACATAAATTACACTCAATACCCTAGGCTATACACCACGCTAAACACTCGATTTCTTGTCACAATTAATAAACATAAAACACGCAATTAATTATACAGAACATATGAAGAGGGATTTCAACACATTTCACATGCATAGCAGTGCACTTTTTCTAGTAAACTAAGTAATAAATCGATTCCCTGAGACAAACGATCAACACATAATGTAACAGGTCAAGGGTCGCCGAGGAACTGAAGAGGATTCTGATGCCAGCTGACATCTCACATTTCTGCTCAGCTTCCCGCGCAGACAGTTGAGGGTGGCTTTTGCTTAATCCGTAAAATAAGAAGCATCTTTACGGATTAGGCGGTTATTTTCCAGAATGATTCCAGACATCATTTGACGCAATCCGTAATAAAGGGCTATTTTACGGAATACATTCCGGAACAACAAACAATCTGAAAAATGTTCATGTAATCTGTAATACAGCCTCTTCTTACGAATTGTGTTTGTAAACTATTAAAATTACGGATTAAGCGGATTTCTGGATTATTGAGGTGCGGATTAGAGGGGTTTTACTGTACTGGTAAAATGAATGTTCAGGAAAAATAAACTGGTGAAGGTTAGTGGGTTATGTTATGGTACAATGGGCTGATGATGCAATGGAATGATCTAGAAAATAAATTAGAAAGATCAGTAGCCCAACTGATTGTTGTGATGGGTGTTGCTGTTGCAGAGATTTCTGTGGTGATGAGGTTACCACTGTACTAGAGAGTAGGGGTGGAAACTTTTCTAGAAAAATTAGCAGTATCAAAGCAGCTATTTACAAATGATTGTAAGTATTATCTATGTTGAATGTCATCTTTATCTTCAGAATAAATGGGAAAGGACAAAATAGTGCTGTTAGATTCAGTGTGTTTCTGTCAGCTCCAACCAGTTGATTCTTCAATCATATTTGAATGCGCCACTTCTAATTAGATTTAAGGCAATATTAATCCAATCAGCTACGCACTAGACAGCTGAAAATAATTTCCTTATGTGAAAATCCAATCACAACAGGTCAGCTATTCAGGTGTCAGTGATTGGTATAATGAGACTGAAGGAGCAAATTTCGTGAGCTTTTTTTCTGTCCCTGACTGCAGATATAAGGGTTGTTGCCACATTAAAATTTAGCTAATTGTAGACTAGATAGTTTACTCATACCAGGTCCTTTGAACTTGCCAAAAAGTTGGGTCTGCTGTTCAAAATTAGATTTTGGTTGTGTTGTACACAATTTGCTACCAACTCCTTCTCAGGGGCATAGAATGTGCTATAGGGTTAGGTTAACAAGATTTGGCCATCCTAAGAAATACATGTCCAGGGGAATGCATAGATTAATTTAGCCTTAGTTTGGCCTGTTGGAGACCATTCTTTCCTTTCCATTTTGCTTAATTGAGTTACCATAGCTAATTCTATTTTTTTCCCAATGGGTGCTGCTACTGCTTTTTACTGTTTTCTCTACTTGCTGTTCCTATGCTCGCCAATTTTATGCGTTAGCCTCTCTTGCATGTGTCCCAGGGATACCTACATATCCCTTCCTTTTTGCCTGGTAACTAAGCTGTTTTTGCAACCAGTGCGTCGTGCTAACATTACAAGCTACTAAAAGTAATTATGTAACGCTAGCAGTGTAGTAATTAAAGCGATTAGCTAAGCCAAAGCTTTCCTCTAATATTATTGAAACTTTTAAGATAGTAAGATAGGCCTATCTTTCTCTGGCTGTGGCATTCAGTAGCACATGTTGTAGGCAGGGTTGGCTCGTTTAAACCATATAAATGAAAAACATAGTTTAAACCAACCCCCAAAAAAACTTTTTATTCAATTTTTTGGGTTTTTATTCAAAATATTGTTAAATAAAGTTTTATTTCTAGTAGCTAATTATTATATTTTATTTACAGAACTAAAAGGATGAGTTAACTACTGTGTTTCTATGGAGGAATCAGTTTGACTGTTAAGACATTGGGTTAACTATTGTTCATGTTTATTAAAAACCTATAACTTCCTAAATATTCTGTTAATTCAGTTAAGAGTTATATTCTGGTAATCTAGCAGCTAGCTACTGAAAATTAAAAGTGCCTAGTAGTTGAACTTGCTATTAGATAGCTAGTGAGCTCATGAGAAGGATTTAGACATAAAGCTATTTCACTTTCTTCAGTTCAATACTCTGCTTTTAATTAGCTAGCAGCTAGCTATTTTTATCGAGATTTCTTTGTACTTTGAAGTATTTCTAAGTTTTTCAAAGGATTTTATACTGAAATAATAAATCATATAGCATCTCTGCAGATTGAATATTATATGTAGCCATAGCAAATACTGGTTGTCGATTGGGGCAAGTTGTGTGCATGTTTTTTTTTTTCAATTGGGTGTCACTTACTACCAATCTTAAACGGCTCTTTTACTGTAAGAGCAGTGTTAGTCTACATGTAGTTAGCTACCATACATATAATGGTCAAAGCAATAAGTGTCATGGTTAAAATAAAAATTAAAATAAAACCATTTTTCTGAACCCCGCAAATGGGGCAAATTGTGCGCATAGTCTTAACTTGCAAAATATTAATTGTAGATGAAAATTGATGTTGCCATCGTAAACCGCATAATTTTTTACCCTAGAAACTATACCTACTAAATATTCGGCTACTCATAATGAACATGATAACTATTACGTTTGCATCGCTCGTGATGTGCCCCACTGAAATTTTGTTACTAAATGGAGCAAGTCGTGCGCATTTTTGTTTTTCGTTGGCACACAGTTGCTATCGATCTTGGGGAAACGGCTCTTTTATTGTAAAAGCAGTGTTACATGTAGTTACCTTACATGTAATGTTCAATGCGATACCTATGTCTGTCATGTCGTCTGCAAATATGAAAATAAAAATGAATAAATTAAAACCAAAACCAACATTTTACTGCCCCCGCCAATGGAGCAAATCGTGCGCAGTAACTAAGGCCATGGCGTAATTTGCAAAATAGTCATTTTACTTGAAACGTGATGTTACCATCGTAAAGAGCATTTTTGTTTTTAACCCTAAAAACAATACTCAACATTATATTTAGTGAACAACTGTTTGTTATAAACTATATTAAGGCAAAAATAAAGTAATACATAGAGGTCGACTAATACAAAACCTTAGCTTTTCGGGATGGAAAATCCCATCTTCAGAAAAAAGAAAACAAAAACTTAAGCTGCAACCTGTGAATAAATATTTCTTCATTTTCTAATTGATAAGGGGAGCGTGGATGTTGTCAGGGGAAGTTTAAAATGCAAGTGAACGGAGCTGCGTGCAGGGGCTGGATGTCAGCTTCTATACAGTCGGCAGAATTCAGGCTAAGTATGGACAGTATGGAGCGGTACAGCCGAGGTCATATGTTGAGGCTAGGTTTGGTTCTATGTATGTAGAGAGACTAATGTTGTGAGCTCGATGGGATTGGAAGAGTCTATGATGAAAAAATCATTCCTACTTATGGGATGGTTGTTTTGTTCAGCATGTAGGCGAGGGGCTGAATGTGAGGGTTTCGCAAGTGGGAAACCGGTACGACTGGATACACCTAAATGATGGTCAATACGGGCTTTGAAGTGTTGTCCATTGCTACCCACGTACGAGAGGCGTTGCAGGCCTGGCATCGGTAAAGGTAGATAACACTGGACAAAAGTGGTCTGGGAGGTTTGCCTTTAAATTTGAAGTTGATACCTATGTGGGTAGGCTTCAGAGAGGAACGTTTTCAAAGTGTTTACTGTGTTTACAGATGCTTTGTTGTAGTACGGAAGCGAGTGAAAGAAGCCCAATTTACTGACCCAGTTTAAGTTTTTGCTTATGCCGGGATCTAACAGTTTGTCTAGGAACAATTTACTGTAGTGGTCCAGGGTGCGGATAGCCATTATTTTTAAAGAATGTTCGGAGAAAGTCCACTTATTTGAAAATGTAAGGTAGGAGGACGACAAATGGTATGTTCGAAATTATAAAGTTTTTATTGCATTGATTTTGAATTGGTCGTAGCAGTGACTAAAAAAAAACTTGTCCCGAGGCCTGAGCATGTGGGTTTTCTGTAAATTCCAGTTGTCAGTGTTGAATCTTGCTTAGTTATTAAAACATCGAGAAAAGCTAAAGAATTATTTGATTGATGTTCGGCAGTGAATTTGATATTTGGATGTTTGCTATTCAAATATTGCAGAAAGCGATCAGAATCTGTTTGATTGTTGAATATGAGGACGGTGTCATTTATATAACGATTATAGTGGATGGGTTTGAAGTCACGTGGGCAGTCGTTAAGCCAAATGGTTTCATGATGGCATAGAAAGATATTTGCCAGCGAGGGACTAAGCGGGGAGCTCATGGAAACTTCATCTATTTGCCTGTACAGTTTATTATTAAACATGAAGAAGGAATCTTTGATGGCAAGGCTGAGGAAAGTTCGAAGGTAGGTTTATCCATATTGTGGAATAGGTCTGTGTTTGTTATGTTTGGGCTGTGCACGATTTGCCCCGCTTGGAATTTTGCGAATGGGGCAAATCGTGCCTCAGTAAAAATTTGTATTCTGGAATTCAGTTAATTTTTTATCAAGTTTACAGTCAATTAGAAGTGTACATGCAAATTTTCAGGGCTAGTGCGCACCCTATGACTAAAACAAAGAATAGAACTGGCTTTGTGGACATTCAAAATGCCATTTAAAGAGCTCTACGTCAGTTCGGGTTGCATATCAATGTATCTAGCGTACACTATCGTAAAGAGCACCCCTGAAAGGTATGGAAAACATAGATACTTCATCGACACCGATATACCGTATCTCCTGGTGGGCTGTAGCGTGCGCACGTTTTACCCCAGGATGTAAAATAGTCAGGGGCAAATCGTGCACATATGTAAGCTGATATAAAGCCCGGCATGTGTATCACTGCCTTACCAAACACTTAACACTCGTAGATGAAGGGTTCAACATGATACACACCAATTTCCAGCAACTGGCTGCGACAAATAAAGGAGTTAGAGCAAATTGATAGTTTTTCTTAAAATCAAAAGTGAATTGTCATATGCCCGTTTTCCGCCTTTTCAAAGTTCAATTTGTTTTACCATGCTTACTTCTGATGGATTCCTATCATTTTGCGTGGTTAATACTAGAGGGGTGGGGCTTCCTTTCAGTGTTTGTCGTTCCTCTCAGACGCTTCGTTTAAAATCATTCATCTTCAATAGTATGTTGAATTGAAGTGGCTAAGATTGTTGATGATTTACTAGCTACATGTTTACAACGCATAAAATCCAATAAATGTTGAATAAAATGCCAAGAACAAAAAAAAAATGAAATTATATAAAATACAAAATGAAGTTTTTTCTCGTTTTAGCAAAAAAAATTGTTTATGGTTGAAAAAATGTTTTTCCAACCCTGGATGTGGGTAATGCCTGACTGGCGATCCAATGTGGCAAATAATTTACTCATGAGTGCCAAGTTTGTCGAGTGCTGACTAGTGATGGGGCGAATATCCGCATCTGCATCTGCGGAATATCAACACCTTTTTGACAACCGCATTTGCATCTGCATCCGCGGATGCTGAGCTGGTAACATCTGCAATCGCATCCGCGGATATCAGAACTGTAGAATCCGCTAAAAGATACGCAGCAAAGCAGGTGCGGATGTGCAGGGAAATCAGTGTGCACTACACTTATCCACAGTGCTGAAAACTACAGATTCTTTTTTGAATTGAAATGTGTGTAAGCGCTGTCCCTGTCAGTATATCACCTGGTGATCTAAGTTTTCTTACCAAGTATTGTTCAAACTGCCGTCGTGAGAGGGTGTGTGTGTTTGTGATAGGGCGAATATCCGCATCCGCACTTGTGTTAAACATCCGCATCCGCGGATGTCAGAACTGTTAAATTCGCTCAAATATCCGCTTCTGCGGTGTCCAAAAAATGCCATCCAACCCATCTCTAGTTCAGAGTTCAGACTAGCTAATTTGATTAGATGTATCGCTTAAAGTAAGCGAAATAAACACGTCTGACATGGCCCTACCGGTAGCTCTGTGAAGAAACTGCGAAATCTAGCCTTAGCACCGAAGAGCACCCAAACAAAGGACAAGTCGGAATAAACCTAAGAACAGCACAAAAATCATCACTAGAACTGCATAAAAGGCGGATTCACACGAAAGTCAAATGAATGCTTGCAAGTTTCGGCAAGCAAAGTGACGTCTGAAAGCCTGTAAACTAGTGATGGGGCGAATATTCGCATCCGCGAAATGTCCGCTCTTTTTTTGACATTCGTATCTGCATCCGCGAATGCCAAGATGGTAACATGCGCAGTTGCATCCGCGGATGTCAGAACTGTAAAATCAGTAGCAAAGGAGGCGCGGGTGCGCACGTTCATCGCTGTACACTAAGCTCATCCATAGTGCTGAAAACTGCAAATTCTCATTTGGATTGAAATGTGTGCAAGTGCTGTGCCTGTCAACAAAGCGCCATCTAAGTTTTTTTCCCTAGTGTTGCATAAACTGCCGTCGTCAGAGGTTGTGTGTGTCTGTGGTAGGGCGAATATTCGCATCCGCGGAACATCCGCACCTCTTTTGATATCCGCTTGCGGATGTCAAAATGGCAACATCCGCATCCGTGGATGTTAAAAAAAATGACATCCGACCCATCACTACTGTAAACTCCTGCATTTGTGCAGAAATTGATCAAATTGCAGCATTATTGCAGAAATTTGCTTATTGACTGAGCGACCATTGACTCCTACATTCGTGGTCATTTGATGAGACGAATCAATCCTTGCAGAAACCATGGCAGCCATATGTTCCGCGCGTAGACACTAGTTTCCTTAGATTCAACCAGCGCAAGAACTGTTTCTAACCATTTTTTGTATGGTACGCGTTTAGTGTTATTAATGACAGTTTAGTGCACGCTGCCTTCGATTACTAATGAATGGCGAGCTGTAGCTAGTAAACGCGTTTATACCCGTTCGATTCGTATACAGTGTAATGCAAAATTCTTGGCATAAACTGCTGCTACTAGTAGAAAATATCAATATAAACACTTCATCAATAATAAAAATTCGAAAACTGCTTAGTTTGTGAGATAATCATGTAATAATGAATGATTATTAGTTACTTACATGCACTATGTTCATTAATACACACGAGGGTAGTTGTAATACTCAATAACAAGAGATAGTTTTTATTAGCAAGGACCTCATTGCAGTTATTGTTTCTGATGTCTACCATGAACATGGTACTAGCACGAAACTTTTGCGGAAGGGAATTGCGTACGTTGCCAAAGATTCCATGGATCTCAGCGATATCTACAGCACTGCGATTCGGGTGACAAGGTCTCCTTCCAACTCGACCGGTGCGTCATCAATAAGACTTTTCATATGACCCCACTAGCAAAAATCTAGCGGAGACAGACCAGATGATCATGGTGGCCACGACACTGCGCCATTACGACTATTCCATCGATTGGGATATTGAAGGTCGAGAAAACTTCTCACATTCCGACATAATGTGCCGGAGCTCCATCGTGTTGAAACCAAAGTCTTCTACGAATGCCCCATTGCCCAATGAAATCCGGAAGGACTTCAAGAAAGACTGTGTGAACATTCCCAGTGAGACGCTCTGGCAAAATGTTTGGGCCAGTGATTTGATTGTGAACGATACCTACCTGCCCAAACTTCGACAGTGTAGCGATGCTGGTGGCGACGTTGATGGATGGAATGAGCGTTGTTCTGCCATAGGTAGCTACGTCAAAAGTATGAACATTAAGAAGCCCCCACTGCATATGATACGCCGTGTAGTAGATAGCCTAGCTACCTATAATCATTCAACTGCGAGCACATTCTAGTTTCTGCACATTTATCAGCGTTTAGCAAAAACTTTCCTACAACCGAAATAAAAAAAAAAAAAGAACGAAGCATCGAGAAGCTGTAGCGTGTATTTTCGTTTTCCTGTGTTTCTAACATTTCAGCCGCGGTACGACAGAGACGTTAGCTGCCGATGATAGACTAGTTTCAAGCGCAGATTCTCAGAAATCTCCAAGCATAATTACCGTAGCCCACTGTCTACAATTCGCCATAGATATAGGTAGTGCGAACATTCAACTACATTAGAGTTTCTGTGCATAGCTAAATATCAGCAATTAGAAATATCTGTTGTACATCAAAATTAGAAGAAAAAATACGGTGCTTTTGCATATGTTTTCGCTGCGTTTCGTACAGCTTCGACCTTACGACAAAATGGCGCTATGGTACTGACGCTCGACTATTGTTTCACGAGCTCATTTTCAGAAATCTTCCTGCTCTGTTGACGATTTACTGGGCGATATTTTTGCTACAAACACTCATTTTGTTACTAGCGTAATATAAAAAATCAATACTTTCAAAATACCTCAAAATTTGCGTCATTTTTCTATACGTACTGTATCGGGTTATGGGTAATTTCGACCCTTTTTGGCCGGTACTGATACCCCAAAAATGGCGATACAAGGAGTACCGATGGTTGTCTTCATTCCTATATACAGTACCGTCCAAAACTAACGGACAAATTTTCAAATCGGCATAACGTTTTTTTTAACCATGCCAGGTACTTCTTCTTTTTGCACTATTAGCCAGTAAGATGTTGATTATCGTGTTAAATTTGAGACATGTATGAAGGATAATAAAAAAGTTATGAACGAAAAGCTTTTCTCTTTGAATTTATGACGTCCAAAATTAAGGGACAAACAAGAAAAATTTTATTTCTTATCAAGTCCGCATTTCTTTATTTACATCGAAGACAAAGTTTGATACTGCCATTTGTAAATATTGCTGTTCGTTACTTAATGGCACTACGTCTGAAAGTTGATATATCATGCGACAAGACATCATTAAGTTGCACAAGAAAAATTCCACTGTTAGAAAAATTTCTGAAAAAGTAAACCGTTCGAAAAGTGTTGTAGGCAGAAAAGTGAAGTCGTACGATGAAACCGGCTGCATTGGTGTCCCCTAAAAAGCCGGCAGGCCCCGTAAAACGTCAGTTAGAGAGGACAGAGTCATCCAGCTTACGTCATTGAAGGATCGTTTCAAGTCCTCAGCTGCGATAAGTAAGGAAATTAGTGACACAACATGTATAAACGTCTCACGTCACACAGTTTCTCGGCGCCTTCAAGGATATTTGCAAGACGCCTACAGAAAAAACCGCTTGTGAGTGCCTAGAACGAGAAAAAAAGATTGAAGTTTGCAAACGAGCATGTTAACTGGTCTCATGAAAATTGGGCTAGAGTATTTTTCAGTGAAAAAAAGCAAGTTCAGTTTGTTTGGTAATGACGGTAAGAACTTTGTTAGAAGACGTGAAGGTGAGAAATTAAGTGTAAAGTGTACTAAGAAGACTGTGAAGTTTGGCGGCGGGAGCGTGATGGTTTTCGGTGTTCTCTAGTCAAGGGACATCGCCTCTCGTTCGTTTGCAAACCCGTGTGAATGCTCAGGTGTCTAAAAATCTGTCGGAAGGTATTGTCGGGCCTAATATTGTAAACTCAGGTGTCCCCCAGCACTATCTTCATGCAAGACAATGCCCCCTGCCACAAGTCAAAGACAGTCGTCATGAGTTACATTGAGCAGCAAGATCTCTGAAGTTATGGATTGGCCACCACAAAATCCTGACCTAAATCCAATACAGAATCTTTGGTAAACACTGGGGGTGAAAATTATGGCAAGAAACCCTATCAATACGGAAGGTCTTTGGATGAAACTTCAACAGGAGCCCTCAGGGGCATATTGTGGCGGGCCCTTTCCCTGCCACAATATGTTTGGGCATCACGCACCCAAGGGTCCCGAGTGCCTTCTCCGCAGGGGATGTAGCATGTGGCCGCAGTTCCTGCTGACGAG
>LQNS02000141.1:34816158-34830707 GCA_001587735.2 Parhyale hawaiensis | reverse complement strand
TTTGCGCCTTGTTTCCTGCCCGTAGTAGCGCACGTAGGCCACGCGACAAATTATGTGGTTTTTAAATACTACGCACTCATCTCTGTTGGAACGCCTGAGTTGCGGCTACGGAGGTTAAACAAAGTTTATAACTAACTAACTAACTAACTTCAACAGGAATTACTGTTGAAGATTGTCTTGAGTCTCATTCGGTCATGTAGTCGACGATGTGCAGCTGTAATTGAAAGCAAGGGACTAGACTATTTACCAAATATTGATTGTTCACCACCATTTTGCTAAATATTTCTAACAAAATATTGAGTTAAATGCATTTTTCTTTTTTGTCCCTTAGTTTTGGACGTTATAAATTTCAAGAGAAAAGCTTTTCGTGCATAACTTTTTATTATCCTTCATACATGTCTCAGATTTCAACACAATAATCAACATCTTACTGGCTAATAGTGTGCAGAAGAAGAAGTAGCACCTGGCATGGCTAGGAAAAAGTTATGCCGTTTTGAAAACTCGTCCCTTAGTTTTGGACGGCATTGTAATTCTCTCGCGCACTGTGGGACTCTCTCTCTTCGCTTGTTGGCTGGTGGTTGGTTCCATATTTGCCTCGTTACCCGAAATTTTGTCCGTGGTCCAGTCGATGCGACACTTGTGGTTTGGAATTAACAGCACGTACCGTATGACCCCTCGTGTGAATTTCGCGACATGAAGAATCCAGACAGTCTCAGTTTCGAAAAGCATGGATGGAAAAAACCACAATCCTTTTTATGCAGCACAGAGTTGTGCATTCGGGTTCCCTAGTTGGGGTTGTGGGCACCGCGACAAGTTTTCTAGATCGTTGCTGTTCCCATGAGCATTGATCCCCTGTGGAAACACCTTCGATCATTGTATTTACAAGCTTCACTTGGCACACCACCTTCAGCTATAGGCCTATATCATTTTACGCTTTCTCTACTGAATTAGAAATTCTTGGTTTAACTTGTATAACAATATATATATGTAATTTTACTTTCACACGTGAAAATATGGTCAAAATAATATTCTTGTTAATGGCTCGCTTACTGTTGCATTGAGCTCCATGTGTAGTAATTGCCATTAAAATTTCGTTGTTCTCAAAGCAAGTTGTGAAAGGATGGGGTCTATGCTTTGAAAAATTTTCAAGCTGTCCCTTAAACTTTCATTGAATACAATGATACCTACCAGCCCAGCAGCTGTTTATGCCGTTACAAGTGGCTGTCGCATTAATAAATTCCTCTATGGTTTTTGACGATTTTTTTTTTTTGGTTCACCAGAACTTAAAAGCCGAGGGACTCCACAACTCAAGCACGCAGGAAACAAACCACGATTTGGATATCGGGGTTGAGTACAATTCGATACAGTTACTGAAATGATGGGTTGCCGTTGTGGGAACATGTGATTTTGTTTTGGTGCGTATGATTGATCGTATTGCTGTGTAATGATCAAGTAACCGCATACCAAGCAATCCTTAGCTTTGGCGTGATTCTTGGGCATGGTAGTGACGGCATATTTGCAAATATTTTAACTGCAACTGTTGTGTGAACCTGCCTTATCAGCTAGGGTTATAGAGTCTGATGTACCAAGTCCCCAAGGCTTATACTCTAATTCCGAGGCCGGCCTTTTTCCGATTTTTAGGATCTCAGACCTGTGCGACTTCGACTTCTAACAACCGTGGTAACATAGCTATATTTCATAATATTAAGAGTTTCGCAAATGTACGCTGCTACGTTTACTTGCCGCTTGCCGTCTAATGGTGATTACATGATCACATCTCGTGACAGTACACGTTAGCAACCGTCTGGGGGCCCCGAACTCCCAGTCTCCTTAATTTTTGCCAAAATGACGCTAAGTTGCTCATGCAGGAAGAACGAGCTGTTTTTATATGCTTCTTGATTTAGATTGCTCAACTTGTTGATGCTTTTAGCCTACGTGTGCCTAAACTCAAGCTTAGCTCAAAAGCCACCTAAAATACCTAAAGATTTTTGCTTGCTTCTTGCCCTTGGAGGGTTATCTCCCTTATGCAACGATTCATTACCTTATTTATACCAAGTTATGTTATTTTGCGCCAAGGGTTGTTTGTGCTTTACATTCCGGCGGGAAGGAAAGCCACTTTTCTAAGTAGGTAACAAGCTTAGTAGTAGTAGGGATAGGGTTAACCGTTACGGGACAGGTAACCCTCCCCTCCCGGAAACAACCCTCCTCGGACAAGTACCCTATTGGGCAATATCCCTTGTAAAAATACACCTTCTCTTACAAACTAAGGCGTACATCGACTGTTTAATTCCCACAACTATTCATACGCAGCAAAAATTGAAGCTGTTGGAAAGTGTGGCCAAGTTAGTAATTTAGGTAAACGCGGGAATGCCTTAAGATTTGGGTATAGTATGCGGTACGTACCTACTAGACAAGCATAGGCCTACCCATTATGTTCCTTCAGCGTTTTGTTGTAATTCATTTCTCAAGTAAACTCTTTTTCTACGGCGTTGCACTTATTTGGTCCGCTCTATTAATTGCTTCATCTCGTTAGTTTCAATCCTTATCCTCCTTAGACCACGATGTGGGTTGTAGGTATAGGCTCGTATCGTTAGGCCATCCTATCTAATGGGAGTCGCACTCCATAGGTTACTTAGGCCTTAACCTAGGTCCTCGGAACACTGCCTTTCGTATCCACTATGCTGCCTACCTGACCTATCCCTATTGATCATGCTTTCTTGTGTCTTCCTCGACTTTCTCTTTTTGTCCACCCTTTATTGCAGTGTTAGGTTTTTAAGAGTCGTGCTCCTTGAGATAACTTTCACAGTCAGAGGGGTATATTCTGCCGGGCCGTATCTTCCCTATCCTGATGCCTTCTTCGCAGGGGATGTTGCAGCAGGCCGCAGTCTGTGCTGTGAAAGTAGTTTGTGGAATTAGGTAGGGAGATCCTCTATATATATCTCCTTCTACTACTCCGTGAGGCGGGCCGCCGATTGGTGATAAGCGACTCATCCCATGGAGCTCCTACCTTCTCCTGTGGGGGGGGGGGGGAGAAAACTTCTGAAGGGACCTTCCACTCTGATTTCTTTCTCTTCTCTCCTTCTCTTTCCTTCTTTCGTCTCTGGAAGGTGCTTCGCGTCGGATTTCCTTGCCCGTAGTAGCGCACTGAGCCAACTGAGACTTTTCGGCAGGAATGCACAGCTAAAACATTCAGTACTGATGGGACATAATGAACGGTACTCTCACTGCTAGGACCACGTCGCGTATGACGTAAGCGCGGTGGTAAAACAAGGAGTACAATAGAATTGAATCGATAATGCTGAGTAACATTTTATGTTCTGGGCAGTCTTGTCCCTGCAAGCAACACTATACGTTGTTTTAGCCTCAACTGGCGTTCCGAACGCTATTCCTTTCGTTCTGTCTTCGGTTTCATTCCTTTATTTATTTTGATGATGACATTTAGGCCTTTCTTCTTCGTTCCCAGTTTTCTTTGTCTGTATGTCGCTTCTTCTTCCTCGTCACTTTAGTTGGCTCTGTACGGAGAGATTGTTACCTGAATAGGAGGGATGTATCGCCTAGTGTCAAAACTGTTCTGGACGCTCCAGACAGCGTTGAGCCCAATTAAAAAAAAAAAACAATATTTCAGTTGGATCTGATTGGGGACAAATGAGCCTCCGCGAGAAACTGGCTGTACCAAAGAATCTGAGTCGAAGTTGGACTTACTCCATCGAATTCCGTAGCCCCAATACCGACAAGAACCAAATTTTCGTTGCTCGTATTAGTTTAAATTCCTGTTGTTGCCGCAGCGTACGACTTAACAGCGCCATATCAGCAAATGTAGGTCAGTGACGTATGTAAGTTATCTAATCTAGTTGCCTACCGTACCATACAGTAAAAGAATTTCAATGGAACTAACAGCTGTGTATACGGTATGTCCGTGAGGACATTGACGTTACATATTTTGCTAGCCACTTCGTGTTTTCTTTGTTATCGAGCGAAGTATTTTTTCTTGTCTGTATAATTTCATTTATTTATTGCGACGATATTTCATCCTTTAGCAAGTCATCTGCTGCATTTTCGTGTGCATTTTGCTGTAGAGAAAATGAAGTGCGTTCTTAAGGACTCGTTTACAGTTTCTTTGATTTAGGTATATATTTATTTTTGCTGATGAGGGTTGAAGCTTAGGAAGATACGACGTCCGATGTCGACTCCTATATTAAGCAGGAGCCGGACTCCCGGTACTGGTTCCAGCTGACGCCGCGGCCGAGGTGCAGGGTTGCTCTAGGACTGCTGCCCAATGGCCACTTGCGGGGCATAGGATAGCCCGTATTTTATGTTAAATTCGTCCATCCTTTGGTATGGGGAGTCGAACTCTCAGGACTCCACTGGTTATCTTGCGGAGTTTGGCCTTAGGGACTTTTTTCATGTTGTCACTACTGCTTCTTATCTGTTGTCTATTTTTGAACAAAATATTTGTTTGTTTTCTATTTTCCCGGCTTGCTCTTTGCTCGCCCGGTGTTGCTCCGCACTTAGGATAGGCGCACCTCGTTTCGTTTACGTGCCTACTATTTGACCACTCCTCTTCCCTCTCCTGTAAGTGTCGTGTCTTGGTAGGCTTACAAGAACGTTCCTGTATGATAAATGTGTAGCCTAGTCTCTTGCCGTTTGGCATGACAATTCGATCCAATTTGTTCACCCTGATTTTTGGAATAAATTATTCAAATAAACCAATGGAGTTTAAAGTTGGTTAGTGCCCAATTACTAGGGAGGTAGGTACTCCAAACTAGCTAGGTTGGGGAGTCCGAGTCGGACATATTAGGGTGCAAGAAAACTGGCTGGACCTGGGAATGGGAGTCGGACTTGCTGCATTCAACTCCGCAACTCGGGTAAGAGTCGGGTGTTCCTGAGACGATGGGAGTAAAAATAAATATTGACCTTATGTTTTAATTTGTTTGAGAATTCACTCTGCTGTTTCTCGGCAATTTGGGTAAAATTCCTTTGTTACAGCTTTCGTTGGTTGAGTTGTGGATTATTAGTTGAAGGGGTGTGCCGATTCCAAATTTTGTGCCGATACCGACGCCGCTTCCTGCTTGCTCTTAATTGTCGATGCTGCTGATTCCGCTCATTCTTCTAATGTAGCCTGGCTATAATAGTAAACAATGAGTTTACCTACTTTGAGGGTTTTAGACTATGTAGCAGTTTATTTGAACGTTTTCCTCCTCTTTGAGTTGTGGAAAAATTGTTGATGGAAGGAAGCCCTGTGAAACTTTGTGGCTTTTTCGGAGTTTTTCGAAACTTGTGATATGGCCTTATAGACGGACAGTGTAAGCGTACCTAAGTTACTTGCATCACAGCATATGCTTAGCAACCTCTTGGCTTATACTGTAGTGATGGTACGTAGCCTTAGTGTAAATAAAATGTACTAAACGATGATTATTCGACCTTGGTATTCCATCTAGCACATCATATCCTGTTAGAAGTACCTGGTCGCGCTATCGTCTCTCACGACGATTTGTGTGCGTGTTTGTGTACGCGGATCGTGTGCGCGTGAGCGGCGTTCAAGTTGGTGCGCCGCGCTGTTAGCTGTATCGCTGATTAATTTGGATTAGATTAGGTAAGGTTTGAAAAGTCAGGTTAGGTAAGGGTATGTTAGGTTTGCCTAGGTAGTGTTTATTTTAGTGGTGGCGCGAGCAGGAAAGCTTACGTGAACGCAAAATCGTCGTGAGACGATAGTGCTACCTGGTCATGGAATAACACTGGGCAACAACGAAACTTTTTGTAGCTATGTACTGTAATCTGTTTTTTAACGGATGGCTGTAACTTCGAATCTCCATGCACTGAAAACGAAATTAGCGCCCTTTTCTCTAATCATATAGCTTATATAGCTAGTACGCCGATTATAAAAAATCGAAGTACTGGCATCTATGATTCATTGGTCACGAACAAATTGGTTACTCTTAGTCAGGCCTACTTTCTCACCTGTCACATATTTTTTCCGTTTTGTGTACTTGTACGAGTATTTTTGCTTAGGGAATTTAGACAATAGCTATTGTACTGTACGAGCTGTTGAGGTCATCTAATTCATTTTACTACTCATACCAGATCGCGTCAGGGGGCATAGATTGGGCCTTGAGGTTACGTTAGTGAGCTCCGATCATCCTATGTTATGGCGAGCAGCGACTCCAGGGGATTGTGTAGGTTACTTTCGCCATTAGCTAGGCGTTCCCGACGTCCGTCTTTCGTGCCCACTTTGCTTCCTTCCACTGTCATACTCCTTATGATACTTTGTTTTGCTCGTCCTCTTCTTTTCCTACTTCCTGTGCCCGTATGCGTTCATTCTGTGTGGGGAACACCCTCATGCATGGGTTCCACGTTTATCTTTGCATACTTAATGTTTCTTCCGACGTTTATCTTTGCATACTTAATGTTTCTTCCGTTTCTTACGGATTTTAGGGAGGCTAAAACTTTCCTATGTACCGTATCTAAAACTATCATGTTGCTTTTTAACTTTAACAACTTGATGTGGCTTCGGGGAGAAGATCTTTCAAGAAGGCGCCCGTCCCGTTGTTCTTTGTGGCAAGTACACCTGTGGCGAGTTTAACGTTGTTCATGACTGGAATCGAGTCGTAGGCTTCATCAAGCGTGTTTACTANTTTAACAAGTTGATGTGGCTTCGGGGAGAAGATCTTTCAAGAAGGCGCCCGTCCCGTTGTTCTTTGTGGCAAGTACACCTGTGGCGAGTTTAACGTTGTTCATGACTGGAATCGAGTCGTAGGCTTCATCAAGCGTGTTTACTATCTTTACCACCAACCACTGAAGTACAGAATGAGCAAGCTGCAATTCGCGTATCAGGGACAGTTCGTCGCTATTTTTTCTACGTAAATAAACCTTATCTAAAATGAAGTAAGAGTTGACGGCCTGAGCTATCGCGTATTTCTATGACTGGTCGATGCCAGACCCTGTATGAAGCAATTCATAAGAGACTTGGGTCTTTTCACGTCGCTCAGGGACGTACTATTGGCCGTCGATTTAATAAGTTAGTTGATTCACCCACTCAATGTTAATAAAGTCGCGCCTCCAACGGGAATTCGTGTGTAGGTTGCCTTAGCCTTAACCCTTCGGAGTGTGTTTCAATTCCTATTCCACTTTACTTTATACCCTTTTGTCTATTTTTTTTCTGATGTATTCTGTGCTTTTTTCCTAGTGGTTCAATGTACGTTTCTTCTGGTTTGGTTGCTCCCTTTCCTACGAACATAGTACGGTACATGCGCCCTCATTTTCCTCCCTTGAAATTCCGTTAATATATTTCAAGGAAACTTGAACCGACGTATAGAACGTGGGCTTACTCTTCTCGAGACTTTAGCTAGCACCAACTTACAAATAGCTTCTATTGTACTTGGTTCTTTCCGGTGCATGCCGTGCGAAAAGAATGAATGCCTTCATGACCTCTGACGAGGCTGTGGCACCTACCTACTAGCTACGTCATTGTCAGTAGGGTAGTGTGACGTATGAGANCTTACAAATAGCTTCTATTGTACTTGGTTCTTTCCGGTGCATGCCGTGCGAAAAGAATGAATGCCTTCATGACCTCTGACGAGGCTGTGGCACCTACCTACTAGCTACGTCATTGTCAGTAGGGTAGTGTGACGTATGAGAAGTGCGATGCAGTTCAGGTAGCAGCATCACAGCTCTAGCGGCTATTTTTGTTCCGACGTTAAGGTGAAAGAGTGAGAGTGAGAGGCGGCGTGGCCAAGCTTCTGGTCCCAAGCAGTTGCTCGTTGCCCTCACACACCTCGCGCTGTTCCCCTCTGTCTCTCTCTAGCACTGTCCCTCAGGCTTCTGCCATGAGCCTCCTAACCTTAGATTTACTGGATAAGAAGCCAGAACCTTACCACTATCTTAATTTTGTGGAGGAGGAAGATTGGGATTTGGAAGATCATGACGAAGACGCTCTCACTGACGAGCAGCTTGAGCCTCAGTATATAGAGGATCCCTCGGATGAGTTAGAGCGAAGAAAACGAGGAGGTAAGGTAACTTATGTCTCAAATTTCGTGCCACCTGCTTGTATTACTTGTGATTTAGTTTAATTTCCACTGATTACTTCTCCCAGCGAGTGCGGTAGTGATTTTGCGTTGTAGAACTACATTCCCGCGTTGTTAATGTGTTTAGCCTTCAGATTCTCCTCTTGGTCGCTATCTACTCTTGATGCTGGGCCAAGTTTTGCAGCACATGATTGCTTCGTGTCTCACGCCGTTATCTGCGTGTACCCTGTGGCGCATATCCAGATCATCCATCACCTTTGCGGTTTTTTTTCTCACAAAATTATGGAAGTTGACAAAATTTGCAGGAGTGACCGTGATTGTGCGAGTGTGTGTGCGCGCATGCGACATTGGTTGTGGCACTTTCTTTGGCATAGCAGCACATGCCGCAGTGCCAGTGGATGTCTCAATGCGCGCTTTACGCGGCTGCAGTTCAGGGCTATTTTGTTCTATCGTATCTCTACAGGCACAGTTGTGTTCTGCACGGGTGGTGGTTCTGTCTCGCTTTGTGTCCCTAGTGTTGACTACACTCTTGACGCCTGTGATGGTGTGGATTAGCTATCTGAAACTTTCTCCCGATTGCTGACGATTTTGTCTTCTATAATTCATCGTACTTAATCGAAAGTGCCCTGTCTTATTCGACCAAATGAAATGGAGGAGACAGCTTCTAAGTGCCGCCGGTGGCTGAGGAGGAGTCTATTACTATTCAAATGCTGTGGTTTTGTTGCAGGTAAAGATGGTAACAAAGTCACGACTGTGGTGGCGACAGCCGGCCAGGGCTCGGATCGGCCACAGGAGGTGTCGTATATGGACACTAAAGTCATAGGTAACGGATCCTTCGGCGTGGTGTTCCAAGCCAAACTTGTCGAGTCTGGCGAACTCGTTGCTATTAAGAAAGTTCTGCAAGACAAACGCTTCAAGGTGAGCTGTCCTTCCCTGTCTTAACTCATCCCAGTGTGTGCATGTGGTGTCTCAGCAGAGTGACAGGTGATCAGTAGATAGTGTACCTACCGTAGATGTATTATGCGCCATATAGGTACCTTATGTGATAATATTTTATGTTAATGTAGTCTGTAAATACTGTCAATATGTGTTTCGTAAAGTCGACCCATTCATGAAAAAAACTCGAAGTTTTTAAGCTTTGAAATGTGCTATTGGTGAGCAAATATCATACATTTTAATATACTGAACGGAACCGAACTTGCTATAACTAACTCTGTACTTATGATGCAAATGTGGTAGCCTTTTGCTCGTTCTTATTATATTTTTCGGGGAGTGGTGGAATTTATGTTCTTACGATTGCATAACTTCATAAGCAAAATTGTACATTGTAGCTAATCGTTGTTTTTTTTCTAATTTGACAGAATCGGGAACTGCAGATAATGAGAAGACTGGAGCATTGTAATATAGTCGAGCTCAAATACTTCTTTTATTCCTGCGGGGACAAGGTAAGATGTTCATTTGATTTGCATCCTATTTTGTGTCCCGTGGCCTTGATTCCTAGACCTATTCTGGTGCCCGTATATTATCTAGCCTATCTGAGATAAAGCTATCATGTTTGTGCCTATTAGTTATGTCAGGCACCTATTTTAGCTACACTTCACCTATCCTCACCTAGCTTAATTTATTCTAATCTAACGCATAGGCCCACTTGGAGGTACGCCACGTATTATGCTGGGACCTCTATTTTAATTTTCTAGTTGCTCTTCTGTAGCATCCCGTACCTATTTATAATATACCTAGGTAGATGTTTCTAACCATCCATTGTTCCATTTGTGCGTCTCATGTTTGTGTTTCGGTTTCTCTTCACAGAAGGATGAAGTCTTCTTGAATCTCGTATTAGAATACGTACCAGAGACCATATATAAGGTAGCCAGGCATCATAGTAAACAGAAGCAAACTATACCAATCAGCTATATTAAGGTGAGTCTTTTAGTTGCTGTAGTAGCTACGTAGTACAGTACTGGTCGTAACTGTAGGGGCAAAGTAGTTTTTTCTGAATTCTTCACATAAATTTAAGTTTTGAAAGACAAACATGGTACGGTACATTGCAGATGTTAACTTCAAGGAAAACGTGCAAAATTGTTCATTTTTTGGCCAAATAAAAACCATTTCTTGCTTATGAAAAAAGTTGAAAAGGTCATGTCGTACTACTTTTTAGACCTGTACTCTGTTATTCTTCATATGAAATTACCCAATAGATAGAGCACCTCTGTAAGTTCAGAGAAACTTGCGAAGAGGCGCGTACGAATCGAGAGATGGAGGTACGGTTATTCGTGCACGATCTTCATATGCTAGGGGGCACCGTCATATGCAATACATCTGCGTTAATCTGTGCATGGCGAAAGGTACCTTGGAAGGTAATGAGACATTTTTAGGGTGTCTAGAGATGCAGATGTTCTGAAATAGCCAGCGAGATACTTCGTGCTAGATGCTTACTAGATTTTACCTCCGTAGTGAGTTCCTAAGAAGGATGTTGCCTCTTGTTCATATACGAACGGTCGTAATACAATGCATTTCCTCTCAACGTTATTTTTTACTATTGTAAATATTGCCTCATGAGGATTGCTGTTAGTATCATGGTATTGTAGTACTTTTTATCTGAAGCACGGTTATATAATGATGACTTAGGATCTTTTGGTTTGTTCGTGTGTGTGCAGTTGTATATGTACCAGCTGTTCCGGTCCCTGGCATACATACACGCCCTCGGTGTGTGTCATCGCGATATCAAACCCCAGAATCTGCTGCTTGACCCGGAGACTGGAGTGCTTAAGTTGTGCGATTTCGGGAGCGCGAAACATCTCGTGAGGGGCGAGCCTAACGTCTCCTACATCTGTTCCCGATACTACCGTGCCCCCGAGCTCATCTTCGGTGCCACAGATTACACCACCAATATCGGTTTGTAGTCCGGGCTCTAGGGAGGCTTCGTCTGTAATTGCGGTATATGTCTACATATCTTGGGGCTTCTTGTACTCGTAGCCCTATTTAAAGGGCAAAAAAAAACTTATTGGAGTACCTTACCAAATCCCAGATTTGATTTTAGACACTGTGGAGGCTTAAACAAGTCACCATTAGGTATTTTGCTCTAGCGACATTCGGTAGCTACATGGGCTAGTTGCATATACCTAATGTCGAACTTTTAGTTGTGGTTGGAGCCTAACTACTTTAGTATCTACACAGTTACGCTGTGTTGAACCTGCTTAAAATTGTAATTAGTTTACTGAAACTTTCTGGCATTGTATATTTTGTCACATCTCGTATCTGACGTGTTTGAGATGTTTTCTTCCACTTGCCGGCCTCGTGTTCTGGTCTCTTGACCTTAGAACATTGAGACTTGTGATATGACTATTCTGTGAATGTTGATAACGTTCAAGGTACAAGTATGATTATGCATCCCGACTCCAACCCTGACAGGCGATCTTTCAGTGCTATTTGCGTTATTTCCATAATTAATGATATATCTTATTAAGCTATTAATTTATAATTACTTCAACTTATGTAATATCTAGAATTATCAACTAGTCGATGCTTAATTAGTTAGTTACGGTTAAGGGCCTGTGATCCCTCGAGTTCATTTTGTGTGGCTGGCCCAGCGGTAGGTGCACTGTCCTGTCTTGTACATGCATCTATGTGTTTGCATCAACACGTGCTTTACCTTATCTTTCCATTTTGCCCCAAATAATGCGGGTTTGGCTGTGGCTGTAAAATTCTCCATCGCTTGATGTTCGGCCCAATAGCTAGAATGACCCAGCGTTAAATGCATTATTGTGGACAGACTTCTTTACGACAAATTTTGGAATAAACGTTAGTTGTTGCTTGAGGTCAAATCGTAACGTAGAAATTTGGAAGCGTCGGAATATGTTTTTGGCTCACTTACGTAATCGATTTTCTTTTAACGCACGATCCAGAATTGCAAATTAAAACTTGGTGGGATAAGTTGAAGCTAGTCACTGTAACTCTTCACGCTCGACGGGGACGAATTCGTCACACTGGAAGTAACGGCTTGTATTGCCAGTAATTGCAGGCGCAGAGTCCGGGGCATCTTCCGTTGACGCTCAGTCACCTGTCTTGTCAAACTTGGCCTAGGCCTTCCAGTAGTAACCCCGACACTGCGTGTGGGTGTTTTCCAGCCTTCATTCACCTCTATTAATTAACTCAGGGCATGGAAGAATTATCCAACAGTACGATATGTGTATTTCTGTGTCTCCGCAGATGTGTGGAGTGCAGGATGCGTACTGGCAGAACTCCTGCTGGGGCAGCCCATCTTCCCCGGCGACAGCGGTGTCGACCAGCTCGTGGAGATCATAAAAGTTTTGGGGACGCCGACGCGTGACCAAATCAGAGAGATGAACCCTAATTATACAGAGTTTAAATTCCCCCAGATCAAAAGTCATCCGTGGCAGAAGGTGAGTTGCAAAATTACCGTATCTTGTAATTCATTTTTTTCTGCCAAAACCTTTTTTTTTTTTTACGAAGAACACTGTATACTTCTGATGCGCACGTTCTCAAGTGAGCATCTCTTGCCTATAGGATGCTTTGTTTCCTTGTCATTTGCTTTGATGCTGCATTTTACCTTTTTCATGAGTGCTGATTTGCTTCATATAATTATTGCTTATACTTGTGTTATACTTTTTTTTGCTATACCTATGTGATTTTATTCTTGCTAGAGAACATCACCAGGTAAGTTTATGTGCCCATTTATATTATTCAGTATCTTACATTGATATTCATACGATGGCCCATTCTCAAGTCATGCAATCAGTTAAGATGTTCCTAGTTGCTTGGTTGAGCGATGCGAATGTGGAGCTCTATAGTTCCTCAGTTTACGCTGTTTTGATCTAAGCCTGCTGCCGTTGCCTCATACGTGTTCTATGTAGGTATATGAGAAGCTAGAGGCAGGCGTATGAAATGCGTTGATAAGTATTCTTGGGGCTATGGAATAGGCTTGTATATTGCGACTGCTTATAATGGGGAGCGGGGGTGGAAGACAGAACCTTATGCTACTAGAAAAATTGTTGCGTTATATGGGGACGGAGTGCATGTAGGGGGATGCGGCGTTACATGCAGGAGCTTATAACGCATGGCGGGTGTGCTGTTACGTGTTACAGAATATGATGGCTTCCTCAGCTGAGACTCCAATAGTCCCTGAAAAGAAACAACAGAGGATACGTGTGAGTATCGTGCAGCCGGGACCTCCTCAGCTTTGTGTGTGTGTGTGTGACTGACACCTTAGACGTAAGGCATGTTCCATTCGTCCATCAACATCATCTCATCCGCTTAGCTTTAGCTTACCCCAACTTTAATCCTAATCGTTGGCTGATCGAACTGACGAATTGAAGTCCCAGACAAGTTAACCCTAAACCATTGAGTGTTAACTTAAGGTTTTCAATATGCTATGCATGCGAGACACCTGATTTTGTTCTATTGGTACAGGGCTAAAGCCAAGCAGATGACTAGAGAAGCATTGTGAGAGCGCAGGCCTCTGCCATGCGTGGGCAATGTTAACGAAAAATTCCAATTGGCCGTGATAACCAGATTTCGTTTTTATCGTCACCGAAATTTCGTTCATTTGTGCTTGTTAACATTATTAGCAGTTCCTGTGAGTTTTTTAAAGATCCATCCTTAACTTTTGAGTTGTGGTTGGAAAAAACAAATGAAAGTATGAAGTCGAGCACACAAGTGGACAAACCGATCATCTAAATTCAGTCATTTTTGCCTTTTCACATTTCTCGCCATTCCTGTTCACATTTCTCGCCATTCCTGTTCACATTTCTCGCCATTCCTGTTCACATTTCTCGCCATTCCTGTTCACATTTCTCGCCATTCATGTTCACATTTCTCGCCATTCATGTTCACATTTTTCGCCATTCCCGTTCACATTTTTCGCCATTCCTGAAGATCAGTCAATAACTTTTTGAGTTATTATGGTGGCGGACATACTCCGGTAATAACATAACTTCCTTGGCTAAGAGAACAGGCACCTAGTGTCACCTTCACCCGATTGCTAGTGATGTTTTTATTGTTACATGTCCTTCTTCCTCTTCGAAGCGTCTGTGGGTGTGTCTAAAAAGGCTTCAACATCTGCCTAATTAGTTCTCGTTTTTTACACATTGAAGTTTTCGTTTGTGCTTTTGAAATACGGACTTAGGATTGTCTTGCATCTGATGGTGTCTGCTTCACGACAAAGTTTATATATTTAGCTGGCACTGGAGTGATACTAACTTGCCCCGTGGCTATCCTTTTTTTTTTTTATCAACTCCCCGAAATTTTGTACTTCACTTGAAAATTAGAAAATTGCCACTTTCTAAAATTTAACTTACCCTAGTTACTTCTGTTAACAATACAGTATGGTGCGTGCCTTTACCCATCACTTCCCTTTGCACTATCTGTGTTATTATTATTATTTTTCCTACTGGTACTAACGCCATTGAGACGTTCTGATGATAACAAAGCATAGCGGGAGTGTTTGTAATTGAGTATCCAAATTCTCTTCTCTTAGTTTATTCAAGCGCTTTTGTTGCTGCGGTAGCT
>LQNS02000141.1:34804498-34816001 GCA_001587735.2 Parhyale hawaiensis | reverse complement strand
TTATTATTTTTCCTACTGGTACTAACGCCATTGAGACGTTCTGATGATAACAAAGCATAGCGGGAGTGTTTGTAATTGAGTATCCAAATTCTCTTCTCTTAGTTTATTCAAGCGCTTTTGTTGCTGCGGTAGCTGATCTCTGCATATTTTTATCCTGGTCTCTTCCTGTTTTCCTTAATTTTCAATCAAGGAGGAAGGAGTGGGCGTGGCTATGTAACTGAAGCACGGTATGTGCGTATTTGCGCTGAGACCTTATGTGTGTCGTATTGACGCATTCACACGAGAGTCTTTTGATAATAATGCGCATTACCCGGCGTACGACTGCGTTGCTGTGTCCCTTTCAACAGCTTAACTAGCGACACTTGCTAAGCCATAATGACGCGACGGCCAACATTTTTAGTAGTAAATCGTATAGTAGACACGCAGTGTCGGCATGGACACAGAAACGCATTCGGACGCTGAGTAGTACATATGGCGACCCTAGCACGGTCTCGTGCTCGTGCCTTCAAGTTACGGCAAATGCCTTTTATGCCTTTCTCCCCTGCCCTTGCTCACCGTTCCCCTGTTAATTTTCCCACTCACGGGTTCGTTTTGCTTACACAACTACATATTCCTCCTCTTTGTCTCGTCATTGGACTGCAGCGAAGTGTGGGAAGAAAAACTTGAACTAAAGATGATGAAGAGAAGATTTCTGCTCTAAGAATTTAAACTTGCAGTATCTCGGGGGGACATCCACATGCATCTAAAATATGAATAAGTTTTTTAAGGTGGATCGTTCTGCTGTACGTCAGAGTACAGCTTGCCTGTAGGGGCATCTTAGCCTTGCGACGATTGTAATAGGTACCATTTGTTTCGAGTACCTAATGATCTACGGGTATTTGATTACAGAATTTCTTCAAGTTGATGTTGTAAACACCAGAGCAGCTCGCCTAGTGACGACTTCTATTATTTTCTCTTACTACACTTTCTGTTTTTTGCTATTATTTTTATTGTATATTTTTCTATCAGTTACTGATTTTTAGTTTACTTTTTTTTTTACTTGCGTGCCAGGTCTTGTAATTCTTCGTGCGTTACTTACTTGAAATCTGCACATTTTTGTTTTTGTAAGTGGCGTGCCAGCCATTACCACTAACATAAGACCCGTGTCCAGTTGTGCAGCAGATGTCCTGAGGTTCGGATTGCTAGAATTTAACGACTCAAGTCCCGACAACGTATGCTTCGGTCCGTACCTGGGCATTGACCTTTTGTATAGTTTGTTTATCCTGACCAACATTGGCCTACCATATAAGGCTTTATAAGCTAATGCTTTGGCTTTGTGCAGTTTAATTGTTAAAAGTATTTCCTTGCTTTAAATTCCAGCAGAATAGTAAGGATGAAAATTCGAAAAAACATAGTCTGGCACTGTTTGATTTTGAGACTTCTGTATTAAGTTTCTCAGTCTCGATACATTCAGCGCGCCTTTGATTCTTAAGTTACGTTGGAGATGTTGCCTTTAGCTTTCAATCGTGGGATTTCGATTCGCCAAATTGATGAAGTTCGGCTCAAATCGCGGCTCCATAAACTCAAACCTTGCTCGGTTATATGGAGTTTAGGCCAGACTCCCTCAAGGGGCGGAGGGTTAGGTTAGTTACGTTCGCCCATCCTATGTTATGGGGAGTAGCGCCTCCAAGAGGTTTGCTTAGGTTACCTTAATCATTAGCTAGGCCTTCGGAACGTCTGTCTTTCGTGCCCACTTTGCTTCCTTCCACTTTCCTACTCCTACTGATCTTGCTTTTGTCTCTTCTTCCTCTTCCTTCTTGACTTGCTGTTCCCATGCGCGTTGATCCTGTGTGAGAACACCGTGCATGGGTTCCCCGTTTCTATCGACATACTATATATCCCTTTCCATTCCTCTTTTAGAAAAGCTTAGTACTTATTTAGGAACGCTTAAACTTTCTTATACTAGTACTACCATGTTGCCAGACGCGACGTAAATCGCGTCGCTTCTAACCCTTGCAACCCATTTCGAAGTGACAATTCCAAAGCTTCTGTCGGAAGTTTCGGACCAGTCCTGCCTCGAAGGCCAAATTTCGGAGCCCACTCGAACGTGCCCCTATTTTGAACGTATCGACTTGCATGGCCTCGTATCTGAGGACCGTCCGTACGGCACCTGAGGCGCCGACACTAAGGCTGTAAGATAGCAGCAAGTGTTCTGACACACAGCCCTGCAGCGGGGCTTATCTGGCACATTCTGTAGCGATTGATAAAGCGATGAATTTAGTGCGGGCTTTGTTTGAAGTTTGCGTAGCTCGTTATTAAAGCGGTGTCGTGTAAGAGGATCGTTTGATGAGCTCGCCGATAGTGCCGCTGTCCAATGCGATGAACTACCTACTTGTTCCGTCAATCCTTAGCGTTTGAATGAATGGGTCACTCGTGGTCGAGTTTCAGGCATTCATTCCCTGCCGGTTACCCTCGAAGCTCTGTCTGGAGTGGCGAATCGAGCGTTGAGGATTGAAGTTTCGAACGACTTAGAAGCTAATTGCACTAGTCGTTTTGCTGAGAGTGGCGTAACGGCGGCACCTGAAAGGCTTTATGCATGACCAGGAGCGGCGTTTCTTGTGATACCGAATAATTGCCTAGTATTGGTGTAAGTACGTGTAGGTCCAATAGCCAACAAATTGGTTAATTCTTCACACGAAGTCGTCAACAGTCAACTTTTTTGCGTTTCAAATATTTTTCGGGACACACTGATTGTGGTCCGTCAGTGTAAGGTTAACTCCGTAACTCCTCCGCCTGTTGACTTGTCGCATAGTGTCTTTTTAGAAATCAATGTTTGGTTAGACGTTCAAGTGTTCACTTTGTACTAGGTAAATGTCCGAAATAAGCATAGTTATTCTTCGGAACAACATTAACTGAAAATATAACAGTTTCGGCCCCTTTTGGCTGAAACGGGATAAGCGTTCATTTTTCAGGTATTCTCCTAAAATAATACTTACCGTACTACTCTTAGCGTATCCGATAGCAACAATTGCAAATATCATGAAATAAAACCAACTACGGTTCGCTCGTTAAGCAGATTTACTTAAGAATAAAGCGGATTCTGATTTATTTTTTTGGAATATGTAAATAGTTAACATCCTAATATCACGTTCACTGCCGAAAACCAGTCAGATAACTCTTTAGCCTTTCTAGATGTTCTACTAACCAACCAAGACTCAACGCTTGTAACTGGGGTTTACAGGAAACCCACATTCTCAGGCCACGGGACAAGTTTTTTCAGTCACTGTTACTATCAATTCAAAATCAATGCAATAAAAACTGTACTATTTCGGGCATACCATTTGTCCTCCTCCTACCTTATCTTCTCGCAAGAAGTTGACTTTCTCCGAACTTTCTTTAAAAATAACGGTTATCCGCAATATCTTCCGGACCACTACTGCAAATTGTTCCAATACAAGCTGTTTGATCCCGGCATTAGCAAGCCATCCATCTCCGTAAATTAGACTTCTTTCAGTCGCTTCCGTACTACAACAAAGCCTCTGTTAGTGCAGTAAACACTTTGAAAACGTTTCTCTCTGAAGCGTACCCACACATAAACTTCAGATTTTCATACAAAAACACATTTACCATATTGTCCTACTTTAAATTTCCATACAGACCCCCCCCCCCACACCACTTCTGTCGAGTGTTATCTACCGTTTCAAATGCAGAGGGCGCAATGCCTCGTACATCGGTAGCACTGGACAACATTTGTAAGCCCGCATTGACCAACACTTACGGGTATCCAACCGAATCTTCACATTCAGCTCCTCGCCTACATGCTAAGCAAAACAAACCTCCCATAAGCAAGAATGACTTCTCAATCATTGACTCTACTAATCCAACCGAACTCACAATATTAGAATCCCTCTACATCAACAGAACTAGACCCAGTCTCAACATTATGACCTCAGCTGTACCGCTTCATACAACCCTTGACTAGCCCATATGTGCCGACTGTACAGGAGCTGGCATTCGGCTCCTCTACGCAGCTCTGTTTATTTGCTCTTTAGACTTGCTCCCGACCACATCTATGCTCCCCTATCTTGATAATAAAGAAAACATTTTATTTATAGGTTGTAGATTTTCAATTTACTTCTCTGATGGTGGGATTTTAAACTATCCCGAAACGTTAAATTTTATCATCTGTCGACATTAGATTTATTATTAGATATAATCCTGTTGTCATGATCGAGCTTGGTTATCAGTGAGTTCGCGCATAATAGTTACAGTATTTTACACACGACGTCACAAGAGTTTGAAGCGTGTCTACAAATTTTTATAATTATGAATGCTCTTCTCCGTAGTCCTCCAGACTCCAGCACAACGTTCTGTTCAAGGAAAATGGTATTGGGTCGTGCAATCTGCTTATGCAGCAAATTGTGTTTTACGAAAGTACTCCTTTCTCACTGCACTCCATAATTTACTTTTACGACAGTTTATTTCCTAAAGCAAGTGAGTCATATATTCCACGACAAGAAATCTTAGAATGAAACCGAAACCGCTCTAGTAAAAAGGCGCTCAGCCTGCGCTGTTTCTCTACAGGGGTTCTTTCTTCAATTATAGTCAATTAGGACAATAGTCTAGGCTCTGAGGGGTGTCTGTACATTTCTCCTTTACAGCTCTACTTTGTATTTTCGTATTCCATACAAGGACATTAAAAAACTTCCGGCGCTTTGGCACCTGGTACATTTTTTAGGTGGTATGGGGGGGGGATTAAAATTATCAATTGTGGGCAGATTGTTCTGAAGTTTGCTGAATTTGCATGGAAAATCATTGAGTTCTATTTTGAGATTCTCTAAAAATACTTATATATATTTCCCATTATCTCGAAGACTAAGGCCTAATTAAAAAAAGTTATCGGAGCAAAATGGGTTTGAAAAATACTGAGCAAGTTTCAGAACAATCGGTGCACAATTGGTAATCTTAACCCCCCCCCCCAAAAAAAAAAAAAAAAAAAAAATTGTCAGGTGTGAAAGGCCTGAAAGTTCTACCCAACTTTTTTAAAATGTCCTAATTATATGGAACAGGAGAATACAAGGTAGAGCTGTAATAAAAACTGTGCACAGACACCTCTCCTGAGCCTGGACTAGGAAGAACCGAGGCAGAACAGACACAGGAAGACTATGAATCGTCAATATGCAATGGGAGATAACACCATTGGAAACGTTACCGTGTCGTCCCCGCGGTGGGTGCTGACCGTCCCTACCATAGCTCGGTTACGATGCCGGAAGATAGTAGTTCCAGTATCCGGAAAAAAGCTCCTTATCTCACTTGAAGTAGGAGTATATTGCCTAACCGAACTCATTGCTATTGAACTTTTAAAGTACGTTATAGTAATAACGTATTAAATTTATCTTTTCTGTGCACTTGTGTGTGCAAACATGACTTGGATGAGCCCGTAAAATAGGTTAGGTTTGATTGGGTTAGTCGGATTAGAGCCGCTACGTTACCTTAGGTTAGAAGAAGTTAGGCTCGGTTAAATTATCGTAAGTTAACTTAGAGCACTTTTGATTAGGACGTCCAAGTCGATTTATTTAAGCCAAGCTCGCTCGACTTGACTAGTCAGGAAATGCAGACAGGAAGTTTCGTTTTATCACTTTGAATTTTGATGCAGGCGATAGAAGCAATCAGATTATGTAAAGCCGACTGACATCTCCAATTTACGGAATAAGTTTGAATTCATTCAAGTCTCATAGGTAATTGATATAGAGCCAATGTCTGAAGCTCATGTAAACGGGTCGATGCCAGCTTACCCGCCAAAAAGTTGAGCCTCTCAGTTTTAGTTTTGGCGCCCGCCCAGTCGAACACGCCACAGATAATATAGCTCCTAATGCTCGAAGGAACAATATTACTTTCAACGCTGTTTATGAAAGGTGTTAGTCCCTACACAGTGTCATCACCTTTGTTGCAACCGCATATACAGTATGGTCGACAGCGGCCCATTACGATTGTTTTGAATTAGTTTGTGACTCATACCGGTTGAGCGTACCTATATATGGACACGGTGCTAAAAGTACTAAAATGAAGTGCTCACAAGGTGCGAAAAAAATACTGAAATCAAGTGATACGTGCTAAATAAAATATATATATTGCTTTTTTATAAGGATAATTTAGAATGTCTTCTGAGTTTTAGTTTTATTGCCCAAGCTTTCGAACAGTTAAACACTGATCGTCTCGTGTGCCATTTGTAGTCATTTTTGCGTTCTTTCATTCAGAAAAAACTGCTCTATAACATCAACTTACGTTGAGAAAGAAAACTATGTAGCTTTGTATCGAATTACAACTACCTTTGTATCTACTTGGGATGGTAGTAGTTAGCAGACATGGTTTTGGCTTTAAAAAACCTTGTAAATATTGTGTACTTATTTCATGAATGAAAATAATGAAAGTGCTAAAATTTTCTCTTTAGTGGTGCTAAAAAATGTTAAAATTGGAAGGAGACAATCTAATAGACGCCTTGACAAGTTTAATTACAGTAATTGCATTAGAATTATATGAACCCTGCAGGGAGTTTTTCCTTTTATCAAATTATCGGTCTCTCTTGTAGGAATATCTCTATTGAACCATTGCGCGCATGCGACGGTATCTGAAAAAGGGTTAAGAAATAATGAATAGTTCACAGATGCCGGGACGTTGTTTCTTCATTGGTTTGAAGTACAATTCCGTGGTTAGAAACTAAAATCGAATGATAACCAAGAGTAGTTATTTTTACATGATCGCAGAAATATATACAAAGTGAAACAAAATGGATTGGCCGCGTAGAGTTTTGTCAAAGGCCGAGCATAAGTGGGCGTTCATCAGGTTGATTGTACAATGGTCACCCACACGCGGCGTGTCAATGTTCTTCCGCTGAATGGTCCCTGTGCAGATGAGCGTTGTGAATGACAAACGTTACAAACTGTGCTAGTCCTAAGAAAAATTGGTGCTTGGTTGTTACGTGGTTAATATCCTCTGGTGCCTGAGCGTGCCCAATAGGCGACTTCACCAGTAGCCGCAGTAGCCTATTCCTACGGAAAGTCATACTTGACCCGACATTACCTTGTGTCGACTGTTAATTACAGTTTTTAACTGTGCTGTTTTTACATAAGGCCGAGTTTTGATTCATCGCCTTGAGGATAATTTAGGCGCTAAAGGGTTCAAGTTTAACTCGTTACCGTCTAAATTAAAGCTCAATTTCCACATGAACAGCACTGCTTGCAAGTGGACCTGGAGAAACGCCTTCGATTGGGCCTGTTGGTGTATGTCAATAGTGCCAGATTTTTAATCTAAACAAAAAAAAATTAGTTTTCTTGACAGTTGCAATTTATGTAAATGTCAAGAAACGTTGACACTATAAAATGCGTGGGTTAGTAGGCCGAGGTACCTACCTATGTGCAGTAGGAAATGGTGTTCGTGTTAGGGTGGCACGGTCGGTAGGAGCCGGACACATTGGAGAAGGAGTCTTCGAGTCGAAATGTGGTTAAAACGAGGAGTCGGAGAAGATGGACAGATTTTCTTTAGAAACAGTCAGAGTCAGACTTATTTGGTGTTTTCCAAGTCTTAGTCAGATATTTGCTGGATCCAAAAGTTGGTGTCTAACATCCGCTGCCGAAACCCTAGTTACTTACTATCTGCCCTTTGATGAGTGTGGTGCGTTAAAAAATGACCACACCGCAAGTCATCACTTTGGCCACTTTCTTTAGTGTCCACTTATAGCTTCCTTCCTGTTTCATACGATTACTGATGATTTATTTTGTTCTTTCTCTTCTTTCCCGTCATGCTGTTACAATGCGCGTGGATCCTAGGTGGGAACGTCTTCGTGGACGGGTTTCACGTTTTCGCTGACACCCTGTGTGTCCCGTGTTTCTTTCTCTGTTAGATCGCCTTTGTTGTGGAAGTGGAGGTCCAAACTAGTAAATTTAATAACTAGAGCACTCCGAGAGCGTGTACCTGTGCCGAGCTAGGCAGTGCTAAGGAAAAATTTAAATTCGTTCCTAAAACTAAGATTTTCTTTTATTATCACCGAAATTTGGTCATTCGTGCCTCTTGATGGTAATAACAGCTTCTGTAATTTTCGTGAAGATCCGTGTCTAAAAAACATTTCGGCAAACATTAGTCAAACACCCAAACGGACGAACCCCTCGTAGTCAAAATTTGATCATTTGTGTCGTGTAACCTTTCTACAATTTCTGTAAAATTGATAAAGGTCCATTCATAGCGTGTGGGTTATGTTACTGAAAACAAATATGGAATGAGACAGCGAGATGAACAGATCGTTACAAAAATTGGGCCACTAGCTCTGCGTAATATCTCTAACAATTTGTGCAAATTTCATGAAGATCCGCAAATAACTTATTGAGTTATGCTACCGAGAAATAAAAGGCAGACAAACATGCGGTTGAACCGATCTTTACCAAAAATTAATCATCTGTTCCACTTAACATGCCTAAAAATCCCTGTAAATTTCGTAAAGATCCATCCTTTTTTGAATCTTTGTAACTGACGAACTCTACAAAAACCTAACCTCCTTGGCGGAGGTAATATTCATTCCCGGATTGGTGTATTCTGCCGTTATTAGTGCCCTCGGTGGGTTGCAATAATTGAAGTCTTTAGCACTGGTTGAATGTTTCAAAACTTGTGATTTTACTTGAGTATGCTGTAGAGATGACACTCACTGCCGGCGCCTGCACCATCGCTGCTTTGTGGTGGGTTAATTGCTGCACTCGAAGCTTCTGGTTTGAGGTAGTTTGTTTTTTTTTGTTGGTTTAAGGAAACAATGCGACGGTGTCTCAGTGTTGGCCCTTGGATGTTTTGCGGCTAGTTAGTAGCTTAGGTATTGCTGGTGCGCGTGCCCGTTAAAGCTCAGTTGAAGCCCTAATTAATGAGCTTGAGTCTCGAAACGTGGAGCTGGCAGCATAGCATAACAGCAGACAACACTCCTTCAGCCCCGAACAGACGGGGCCCTCTGGCCACGGAGTGACTGGACACGCAACACTCGCCTTAACTGCACCGGTGTAGCTTCTCTACAGCGGCCTCCAATAAGTGATAAGGTGGCAGTGAGATTACACGTGGCGAATTAGCATTGAGTGTGACGAGGCACGTCACTGTACTATGCAGGTATTAAGTTTGTGCGTCCTTGCCTGCCGGAACTGATACTAGAGTTGCGGGTTATGACAGTGATGTGTCACTAGCTATTTCAAGAGTGGTTTGTTTATTGAAAAAATGCCTGTGGCCAGCACTGAATCTATACAATTGCCAGTCGAACTTGGAGCCTCGGGGCCCTCAAGGGTATATTCTGGGCCCTCAGGAGTATATTCTGGTGGGCCCTTTCCCTGCCACAATATATTTCGGCCTCAAAACCCCAAGGGTCCCTAGTGCCTTCTCCGCCGGGGATGTTGCACCTTGCCGCAGTTCCTGCTGACTGAGGTTAGTTTTGTAAAGTTAGGTAGGCTCTTGATACTCCCCCTTTGTTTCGAAAGGTGGGTCGCTGATCGAGGTGGCTGACCTTTTCCCGCTAGACTTCTACCTTCTTGCCTTTTCGTTTCCTTCCTCTGTGCGGCGTAGCTGAGCGAAAGCGTTCAGCCGCGCCCGGGGCTGGAGATGCTCAACATGCGCCGTTTTCCTGTCAGTAGCGCACTGACCATCCTGAGACCTACCGGCAGAAAAGCCGAGACAAAAATCATTGATGATTTGAAACGCGACGTATTTAACGCCCTAGTGTTGCACGAGCCTGTGTTAAACCACAGAAATAATTCGGCGCAATATAGACAATGTGGCCCTGATTCGCTAATAAAGTTTGCACTACTATTTGAAGCCTCGAAATCTTCAGGAAGCTGCTGCAACTGATCGTACTTGATTAAAAGTTTCTCTCGCTGTTGTTTTTCGTTGAAGGCGGGAATTTTAGGTTTCATATGGTGGCAAAAGCTGCGAGAGGGCCGGAGCCCGGTCCTCAGGTCCTCCCTAGACTGGGCCTCTTTGTTCTTCGTCCACGCACGTACTGCCTACTATGTCCGTTGCGTAATGTGCTCACGAGACGGTCGGATGGTAAGAGGCCTTAATTGAGCACGCACGAGTATTCAGCTTATCCGTCATTAACTAACTGGCTAATTGGGAGGGTAAAGGTTGCCCGTTGCTGAGAGATGTTGCGGGGGCGGGGAAGGGAGGGGGAGAAAATGAGGCTTGAAATGGCGGAACTCCAAAGAAGTCGACGAGGCGCCGCGGCTGCCTGACACAGAAGCCCCACATATGCGTGCATATTCGCTCGCCCGACTGGATGCGGGGGTGTGTAGCTCGCACGTCACTGATGCTCCCGTGTCTGTGCTGCTGACCTCCAATATGCCTCACATCAAGTTGGGCGTGAGCATCTATCTTTTTTTTTAGGGGGGGGGGCGCGTGCCCATGGCAACGTTGTCGAAAGGGCCTTAAGAAACCCTTCGGAACACCTTTCTTTCGTGCCCGTTTTATTTCGCTCAGATTTCCATAGTCCTACGTAAAGGTAAAGTCAACTTAGACCACACCCTCACCTGGGAAACCCACATGCACTGGTTTGTGGTGCGGGTATAGGCCCACTGGCCCCAGATAAGTAAGTGTAAAGCCAACTTAGACCCGACCTTCACCTAGGAAACCTTATGCACTGGTTTGTGCTGCGGGTATAGGCTTACTGGAGTAAGTGTAGTTGCAGTCGATCTCGGGTCACCAACAACTATGGCGCCAATTTGACGGAAGGAAAAAAAATTGACCCGAGACCTCTCCTCCCCCCCCCCCATCCTCATCTCTGAGGAAGGCAGTACCGCCACGGCGCCGTGCATGCACACACAACTGCCGAGTCAGCACACCTCGATCTGCAAAAAGAGCTCTCGTGCCTGGGTTGGCATCGAACCTGTGAGCGATACAAGGTGTAACAGCTGCGAACGGAAGCATGCTACCGATACTAATGCCGTTTCCTGCTTGTCCTATTTTTTTTAACTTACTGTGTCTATACGCCCGTTACCAGTGTGGAAACGCCCTCGTGCGTCTGTTGCTCTCGGTACGTATGATCCTTTTTTTTTGTTAGAAACGCCGATTTTCGTAACTAAGTACGCTTCAACATTAGCTACTTAATATATCTCGTCGAATTGTATGTTTGCGCGGAGGCGAAAGAAGAATATGATGGTAGTGTTGTAATTACATGCAGTATTGGTGGAGGTGCTAGTTATGTTAGGAGTCTCGCTTGATTGCATGACTTGAGATGTGGCCGTAAGCTGTAGCCTATTTTTCGTGATTAAGTAAAGGTAGTACCCTAATTAATTTATGTCATTTGTTTGTGTGCATACGATGTACTAATGTGCCTCAGCGCACACAGGTGTTGACTTGACCGTCACACTCAGCGTGCTGACACCTCTCACGTCACACCCAGCGTGCTGACACCTCTCACGTCACACCCAGCGTGCTGACACCTCTCACGTCACACCCAGCGTGCTGACACCTCTCACGTCACACCCAGCGTGCTGACACCTCTCACGTC
>LQNS02000141.1:34788018-34801453 GCA_001587735.2 Parhyale hawaiensis | reverse complement strand
CGTGCTGACACCTCTCACGTCACACCCAGCGTGCTGACACCTCTCACGTCACACCCAGCGTGCTGACACCTCTCACGTCACACCCAGCGTGCTGACACCTCTCACGTCACACCCAGCGTGCTGACATCACAACCCCCTACGCCTCCCTTACACCGAGCTCGCACTTTGCATTCCAAATGCTACCAACCACACGCTAATATTCCTTCACTAGACTTGCCACACATGCAGTGGCTGCTCCGTCATACAGACAGCTATAGCCTCCTTCTGTCAGACGTTCAGTCCTTTCCCTTTTCGCCCCATACACGTTACATTGTACAGGCTGTTTTCCTGTACGCCGTGTCGTGTTAACCCTAAGACACCCAACCCGTTATGTTCTGGTTAGGTTGTCTGGAGTGCCAACAAAAGTTTGTCTTCGGCGTCTCGGGGTAAGTTGGTCGCTATTTCCTGCTTTTTGTATTAGACACGCTGCGTTGCACAGTCCTATACCTACTCTTATATACTTATTGTATTTGTAATGGTTTTGCAGGAGAGATATTCTTCGTAAAAGTTTACAGCTGATTTACTAAGGGTTGTGCAGCGGGCCACCGTGCGTATCACACACCTCATAGGTACGCCGTACGCCCCCACCTATTCCCAAGACACGACCCTTCAGCTTACCGTATGTCATCATTGAACCTTACCACACACACACACACACGGCACCGCATAGCTGCAGTTGACGGGGCGCGGCCTCTGAGGCGCGCACAATATGACGCAGCCTTGGGCCGCTGCCAGTCGCCGCCGTACAGCAGCCGAATGAGCAGATCCTGGCGGCGGCGGCTGCTGCTGTGCTTGCACTGCTGTCGAGTACCTTGGGGAGGAGAACTTGCAGTTGTGCCCGCCAGTGCTGCTGCCCCCGCCGCCTGTACTGTGAGGCAACGTTCGTCAGTTGCCCTCGGCGGCGGGGCGCAGGCGCTGTACGCTAAAGGGTAGTCAGTCTGAATGAGAGCTTCCGCTGCTACAGTGACGTCACTATCCCCGTGACCGCAGCAATAAATGAAGGACAGTAAGTCAGGACGAGAGCTTCCATTACAACAGTGACGTCACTGCCCCCGTGACCGCAGTAAGTCAGGACGGGAGCTACCACACTGCAGTGACGTCACTACCCTTGTGACAGCGGTACTCTGAAGGGTGAGAAGTCAGAACTCGCTCATTTTTTCAGCAGTGGCGTCCCTACCTGTGTGACCGCATCACACAGTACCGAGTTGATTAAACAACAGCTCCCCATCGGAATACTGCATCGGCGACCTGCCGGATGGAAGAGTTACCGCAGTAACGTAACGCCGTTTTTTGGTGACTGGACATCGAGAGGATGTCACCTCTCTAGCGGTCTCTCGCGGATCTCACCTGCCGTGGCGTTGCTACTGCTGAAGAGCACCCTTCACTGCATCGGTTGCCGTATCTGATACGTGCCTGTCTTATTACTAGAATTAACTACTGAAAAAAGTATAAACTTGTGCAGTGAAGGGTTCGGGCCAGCTTGTGGTTGCGCCAATCGACGTGCCTGTTTCGCCCGTTTCTCTGCTTTGCATGGAGCCCCTCCACTGTCTCTTCCATGATTCTTATTTCTTGTGAATGCACCGGAAGTGGTCAGTCAGTACATTAACTCAAAAAAATACAGGGAAATACTTCTGTATGGTCTACTTCAGATGTATTCACGCGATAACGTAACAAAAAATGAGATTTTATGCGCTAGACAGGGCTCCATGGTACACAGCGAAAAAACTCGACGCATTAACTGCAGCATGCGTATTTTTATAGCTACAGTTTTGGGGACGGACATTTCAGTCATTCGCAGTTAATGGGTTAACCATCATTGTCTGTCGATGAAATGAAAAAGCATCCTTGTTGGAGCCATTCCCCAGACACGAACCCGATCGAAATCTTCGGAGCATATTAGCGCTATAAAAAAACTCGACAGAAATCTTCATCTGAAGATGAATTGTTACGAATGTTGCTTGAAAAGTGGGCAGCAACTGCACAAGAAACAGTCTCAAAAGCTCATCAGGTCAATCCCTAAAAGGTTTCCTGGGTAAAAACTATGTATCAAGTTTGTCACTCGTCTTGCATATTAAAGTATTTGAGAAAATAAAAGTGTCTTATTTCCTACATGTCTGTGTAGTTTCAAAGAAAAGTTCATACTCTCGTCTACTTTTGATACCCCGAACTGTCGCACTATTTCCATATATTCACTGTCTCACTATTTCCATATATTCTGTATCGTTTCGGCAATCTGGACATACTCAAGTGCAGGCACATAGCTATAAAGTTAAATTCCGAACGTTGTAGTTGAGGTGCTGGCTTGGCCATCACTTCCCAAGTGTGTTTGCCCTTCATTCTCAAGTGTCGATGCAATACTTCGCATCTGTACTATAGTATGTAGTGGATATTCTGTAGGTCGTGGCGCATGTGCGTTTGGTAGCCGCACTTCGCGTAACATCCCAGTTTTTCAACTGTTCTCATACGACCAGGTTTTTTTTTTTTTTTTTGAGTAGCACAAGCAGCGTCAAGTGCGTTCACATTAATCCATTTCCGTACGGTTAGCACCGCTTGCTGCGGCGCCAGACTCCTCCTTTTGGTGCGTCAAAGATTAAACGTAAAAGTTGTCTGTGCTCAGTAGCTCTAATTTTGTACGGCTGTGAGCTGAAGTAGCTTTATTTGGCGCAGGTGTTCCGGCAGCGAACTCCTGAAGACGCGATCAACTTGGTGTCGCGACTGCTGGAGTACACACCGAGTGCACGCATCTCGCCGCTGCAGGCCTGCACCCACCGGTTCTTTGATGAACTACGTGAGCCCAACACCAGACTACCCAACAACAGGCAACTGCCTCCTCTCTTCAATTTCACCGACTTTGGTAAGTGCCCTGCAGCATGTCGCCTTATTCGGTACCAAGCTCCTAGAGTCGGAAACTGGTTGCACCCAGGAGTCGGAGTCGGACTTGGTCAATTCGACTCCGTAACCCTGTGTGGGTCCGCGTGCCGATGCCGCTCTTCTTTGGTTTTAGGGAAAGCATAGGATGGACCCAAGTGTTCAGTTTCTTACAGGATCGCATTAGTGGATAGGCTATAACTCATTCGCTGCTGAAACCTTACTCGTACAAGAAGAGGTATTATTTTTGCTCTGACAAAGTAGTGTATGTACTTTTTTCTTGTTATAACTACCTACTCTCTATTTTTGGTTTGGTTAGATTCGTCTAGTAACTAGTTTATATTTTTAGTTTAGATAGCCTCGTCCATGTTATGTTTCTGGAGTAGCTCTGCTTAGGAATCCCGTGGATTGGGTTACTTTAGCTGGGCCTTCAAGACAAATTTCTGTCATGCCCGTTTAGCTTCCTTTCTTTGACATACTTTTCCTTCCTTTGACATACTTTTCCTTCTAATGCTCCGTTATTTGCTACCTCTTTGTTCCTGCACCGCAACTCAATGCGTAATTGCGTATTAGTGCTCATTGATGCAGTGTTGGGAACACGTATTTGCATTGGTTCCTCGTTGTTTTTTTGGGCATACTATCACATCGGTGCAAAAGTTTTTGTCGGTTTACAAAAGACAGTTTGAATCATATAAATGTATGCCTGCCTATTCTCATTTTAGACAATAATTGAAACAAACCGTAACTACTAGTCTCAATTGTGAACAGCTTCGTTGTTTGAAAGCTGCTCTGATGCCCTCAGGTGTATATTCTGGCGGGCCCTATCCCTGCCACAATAAATTTGGGCGTCATACACCCAAGGGTCCCTAGTGCCTTTTCCGTAGGGGATGTTGCAATTGGCCGCAGTTCCTGCTGAGGAGGTTAGTTTTGTGAAGTTAGGTAGATTCTCTAGTTTTCCTCTTTCTGTTCCGTGAGGTGGGCTATCGATCGAGATAACCGACCTAGTGCATGGGCCATCTCTAGTCTCTCTTGTGTGGAAGGCCCCATACAGGGGCCGACCACTCAAGTATCATTTACTATTCTTTGTGCCTTATTTCCCTGCCCGTAGTAGCGCACGTGGCCACGCGACGAACTGTGTGGTAGCTATTTGAATAGGTAGTTACTGCTCAATCATCTCTGTTGGAACGCCTGAGTTGCGGCTCAGGCGTTACAATGATATGCTGCTTTGATCTAAAAGCCACTGAGTGGGAGTCATCTTCCATCATGATGATGCTCGCCCAGCATAGTCTTCTCCTGCCTAGCTTCTTCGGTTTATCACATACTTCGCAGATTAACCCAACCCAAAGCGAGGCTAAGAATGAGTTATTCATATTTCGCATCAAACCTAAAGAATTTTACAAGCTAGGCATTTATAAGCTCGTTGACAGACGGAGTCTAGTTATACGTGAAAAGCAAACGACATTATCGTTTTGAATCAAGTTTTTCCAAAGCACACAATTTTTCATTTTCAATATAAACGTTTGAATGGGCAAAAGGTTTGCACCGGCCTGGTATACGTCCCTTTCCCTCTCTTTTGAAACGGATCTCTCGTGTGGCATAGGATGGACCAGAAGTCATAGGGTTAGTTAGGTTCGCCCATCCGATGTTTTGGAGGCAGCGCCCCCATGAGGATTGTGGTGGTTACCTTAGCCAGGCCTTCGGGACGTCTATCTTTCGCACCCACTTTGCTTCTTTCCACTTTCATACTCCTGATGATATTTTATTCTCTTCTTCTTGGCTTGCTGCGGCCATGTGCGTTGGTCCTGTGTGAGAACACACCTTCATGCATGGGTTTCCCGTATTATCTTGGTATACTATATGTCCGTACCTTCTATTTCCTTTGTTAGACAAGCTTAGTACTTATTTAGGGAGGCTGAAATCTTCTTGTACTACTATTGCTATTATCTTGTCATCCTATATGTCCCTTTCATTTTCTTTGTTAGAACAGCTTAGTACTGAATTAAGAAGATTTGAACAATGTTATATAACCATAATATAAGAACATATGCCTTCCTCTACAGAACTGAAAATCCAACCGGAGTTGGCAAGCAAGCTGATTCCCAGCCACTATCATCCAGAGGGCAAGAACAGCGGTGGCGGTAGTGGTGGTGAGACGTCCTCAGGCACTGGTGGTGGTGGAGGTGGAGGTGGTGGGAGCGCCACCGGTGTCACTAGCGCCACAGCAGCCACTGCTGCTGGAGCAGAGTAGCTCGCGCCTCATATGGCTTTGCTGCCTCACATTCTTTTAATGACTTATAGTTTTCTTTTGTATTAAATTTCTATCCTCTTGTGAATATTTTTTTGTTTTAATTGCAATTGCCGGACGCTTGGCTTTAATTTTGTGTGTGACATAATAGAGACGCAAAAGAAGTTACACCCGGGTAAGCATGTCTGTGTGTGTGTGTGAAGCCGCTGATCTTTCGTTGCTGTAGCTGCAATGGCACCACAGCTTCGTGGTGTTACGAGAAGTTTTTGTGCGTGCGCACGCAACTTGTGTGCTCGGTAGCTGTTGTGTAGGACTTGAGTGTGGCCGGCGGCTGACCAGCGGCTCTTGTAATTGCCTCTTTCTCTTCTTACTTTGATGTAACCAAGCTCGCTCTGACGCGCGTCTCACCAGCGACTGTGTATTGCATTAGCCGTACGTTACACGCGGCCTGCTCGTAGCGACTTAGCGTTGCTCGTACAAACTCTGTGTGTGTGCTGCGTGTGTCCCTGTCGAGTGTGTACGACTTCCGTCAATTGCAATTTAGGTGGCAAGGGGATAAGAGACAAGGTAACTTTCGGTCTCGATCCCCTATAAGTGAATGGCAGTCACTCTAAGCTAAACTCAGGTATACATGTAAAATTAGAGCGTGTCGAGGCATTTCATTGCTGGACTGGGCCTGTTTTTTCAGTAAATATTACCCTTTAGTTCACGGTTTCGTTGGCAGACCATAGCATGCCTGCGGCGGAACCTGCAGTCTCGGCGTATAAGCTTGAGTGGACGCACTCCTCAGTTACATGGTAGAAAACAAAAACTTCAACGTGTATGTAGTGTTCCATTGTTGGTCCTGACACCTATGAAGACTATTAGGCATCTAGGCACTAATATTTACATCTCCTTATGTCCTCGTTAGAAATACTATGTTGTTATTACATTCCCAAGACGAGACTTTGACGAGGTTTCGCGGTGCCGTGTCGTTGCACTGGAGCGCTCACTTCATACGTCTACAGTAGTTCCAGATTGAATTAAATTTAGCTAAATTTTCTGACCCGCCGTATGCTATCGTAATTTTTGTACCGGAGCAACGATGTAACTTGACTGCACCACGCGCAGTCGCTCATTAAGAACTTGCTACTTTGAAAAAAAAAAAAAATTTTTTTTGTCACATTCTTTCTTTACACGTTCTCTCATAGCGTGGGTCTACGTGCATCATTGCAAATAGCGCTGTAGCTACCTACGAGAGAGGCGGGATAATTCATGAGAGAAAGGTTAAGAAGAAGACTATTTTATAAATTCCACCACTGTAACAATCCAAAGTTTTATGCGTGGATTCTTCAGCGTTGATTTTGCTGTTGTCTGGCTGCCTCATACATAGTCTCCTGCAGTACTGTTATATTTATTAAAGGGAAATTTCAACATATGTAGTTTCAATCTTCAGTAATCTGATCTTCTTACAAATGAGTCAGTTCATAAAATGTCTTTCTTTCAAGGTTAAAGCATCTTCTTTGTAGAAAAGGGTCTCCTCTAGCTCTTTGATCTGTCGAACTAAACCGTACTGAACGACACCCACAACAACAACACATCCTAACACACCTGAAATTCGCTGCATCCTTTAGCAGATTCCTGTGGCTGTTTGTCTGTTGCTGAATGAGAGCATCCGGTGCCGTGTCTACTTTAAAGTCCATGTCGGCTGACCTCAGATGGTAGGACTTAGGGTCACCACGTCACTAGACTAAATAGTCCTTACAGTTTCGTCTCGACTAGTCAGGCGATCACCGCCGTGCCTCGCCTCGCCTCCTATTCTTCATTCATTAATAGAAGGATTCAAATCTCGACGCGAAGTATAAACTTTTCAGCCACTTTTAAATCTGCCAGACGTAGTGTAAACGACTATCACGCCTACAGGCAATGAAAAACAACAACCCTTCCCCCATAAGTGAAACACTGCCCTATATAGCCTATATATCCACCAACTGTTACAGATAAAAGACCACTCATATAGAATAGTTTCCCTGACGATACCACTTGTACTGCTGAGCTCTTAGTAATATCAGGAAAAAATTGGCAGTTTTTCACAGAGGATGAGTTTTTTGGAATAATCAAAATTTTCTTCCAAGATGAGCGTTATATTTCACTCATTTTGAAGTTACCAACGGGCATCCAACTAGTCCAAACCAGCTAATCGGTCGGATTCAATTCGGTGTAGCGTCATCCTTCAGCTGCATTTGATTTCGGCCTGGAGACGTTTTGAACAAGAAATGTGCGGGCATGTATGTAGTGCACTATAACTTGGATTATTTCATTCTGTGTTCAAACGAGTGCTGGTTTCAGAGCAGAGAAATAGCTGGGATTTTAATAAATGAGTAACTTTTATTAAGAACACATAGTTTCTTATCTAACTTTTCAGCTCTTCCAATTAAATCATTAAGAACACAGTGGGTTCAAAAAATACGACTTTGCCCTGTCTGTTGCTCCAAAGATGAACCATGTTGAGAAGTCCATTGGTACAGATCAGCTGATAGGGGGGGGGGGAGGCAGAAATGTTTGTCATTGAAAGAACCGAAAGGTTGTAAGCGATTTCTTAACCTAGTTTCGGTCCTAGCCTGCGAAGGAGCTCCTTCTTGTTGGAGAGTTTATTGGCGGTTTTGAAGTGCTGTTGAGCTCTAACTAGCTTGAGAATCTTTTTGTTAAACTTTCTGAGAATTAAAAAACTGCATAACATGGCTCACCATTCTGCACTTTCGAAAATATGGCTTCTATCTGAGAAAAATTTTAGGCTATCCGCCAAAGCAAAGCAAACATTTGAAATAGGCTACTTTTGGGAGTTGTTACTGCACAGTCAATACTGAAAAATAGCACGGAGAGGTACCGGGTGCAGCGACCCCGTGCAGGTTAGGATCCTTCTTGCGTAAAGCGTTATCCTACTTGTAACTCGCTCGGTTCTTCAAAAGGCGGCCTATTTTTATAGTTTTTTTTATTATTTTTCAACCAAGCTAACGCAACGTGTGAGTACTGCGACCAGACTCCTGTGTCTCCTTACATTTTCACTATATTCGACTACCATTTGCCGCTGGTTACCCTGTAGTTTGTCTCGAGTGAGCTAGCAATAGTTCAGAGAGAAACAGCCTGGGCTTAGATCTCGTTAGGAATGGAAATTCAAGGTCTGTTGTTCAGTATCTGATGTACCACTGCAACGCGCGACCTCTCAAGCTTATTTGCCTGGACTGTACGTTGCCTATATTCCTACTCGCCTTACAGTCTTGCCACTTATAGACTGTATATACGTTGCCTCTATTCCCAGTCTCCATCGCTGTTATATAGTCTTTGTATCTAATACGGCGGGAAAACCCACGATATAATAATTCCCAGTTTCCATTGTGTTGCCACCCAAGGTATGATAAAGCCGCTGTCTTTATCTGTTCCTATACTTGTGTTTTAAGTTTCACTACTGCTGATCATTGGTTACTATAAACTAGAAATACTCTTGTCCTTTCATTGTTGCTGCTCTCGATGATTAACTTGGCCGGCTGCCGCCACCAGTAAACGACGCTTTTTTAGATCGTGGAGTACATACAGTTTCTACTGCATGTCTAGGATTGCCGGAGGTGCTGCATCTGTATGATTCGATAACATGTGCGTGTGAGTGTGTGTGTTGTAGCAAGTGGGTCTCACATTGTGTCATAGCATCTTGATATGCAGTTGTGTACAGAATATTGTGATTGCTCGCTGGCATGTATAGCTGTGGATGACGGACGCCTCCCATTGTGTGCGTGCAATGCAGCGGCGGTCTGCCGAGATGCCTGTGAAGTGGCGAGTACAACGTTGCTGCGTATGTCGCGTCATTTAGAGAGCGTGCGATCACGCACGTACGTGTGTGTGTATCTGCGTCACGACTGTATGATGTATGAATATGCAGGATTGTGTTCGTTACATCTACTTAGCCTCAGCCACTCTGTCAGACATTTGTTAGCTATTTGTGTTCAGAAGTAAAGTTGTAAATTGTACATAGAAATGGTACTTGATGAAGCCGATGTGCTGCTGTTGTAGCTGCTCTGCAAGTGTTGCGCAGCATCTTATCTCCTGTTCAAAGTAAACGCTGGGCTCTATAGGGCGGGTCCGGTTAGTCCTGACATTTGTGCCCTTCTGTTATGTTCTGTATTGCAGTGCTCCCCTTGTACCTCTGTACGTTCCTGCTTCTACATCCGTTGTGGCTTCATCCTTTCAGGCTCTCCAGGTTTTACCCCCTACATTATTATTTTTTTTATCATTAATTTATGGTTAGTTAATTAGTTGTGATCCTCAAGTTAGCCTTATGTGTATTGGAGTGGAGCTCTTACATTCACTTCTCATAATCTGCGCAAAAATAGAAGCTATATATGCGTGCTATTGTAAGGGCGTGTGTGTATCTCTAGTGGCCAAGTGAACGCTTAGATGGCCTGTCATTGCCTGTGAGGTAAAAGCAAGAGAGAAGTGATGAAGATTATGTGTTCTGAGCTGTACTAGTAATCCCGCTACTTTGTGCCATGCCCCAACGCTAGCTCCTGCACTCTATACGTTGTGGTGTACTGCAGCTTTCTCTTATTCGACACTTACACTAGGATGTACACACACACACCTCGGTGTTGAACCACTTCCATCAACAGAGTTTTTTTTTTTTTAAGCCATACAGTGCCCTTTTTCTCTTTCCGTCGACACTTTCTCTTCGGTAACTTATCAGTTTCTCTTATCAAATCGCCCTGACATTACTTTATATTCAGGTTGTGGGATGTACAATCCTGTATTAGACAATTTCTCTTACGTAAATTTCTAATATATACCTTCCGCTTTTAAAGTTTCGACTATTGGTGTCCTGCTCCTAACTTTATTGTGACGACGACTGTCTCGGGCGCTCCTGCTGTATGGGGCGTCTGCATCGCACGTGTAACCTACGCATAATCTGCTCTTCACTACTTGTTCTATTTATAATGAATAAATATACAAGAGATCTTGTGCTTAATTTGATCTGTAACACGAGGAAAGTGATTTGATTTCCACTCTGGAAACTGTTATGTCATAAGGCCCTACTTGCTAGCGAGTGTGTGCGGGCTCATCGTTCATCCCTCGTATGGATCTGTTGAGCTTTCCACCACTCTCCATTGAGTGTCTAACCTTGTGTAGAAGTTCTGCTTGGCAATAACCTAGTTAGACGTGAACCTGCGCATACTCGAGACACCAAGCTTTGCTGGCCTTTGTGCGTTACACCTCAATAGTATGAGTACTTTATAGCTAAGTTGTCCCTAGTGTAATGAGAGCTACTATCGAGAATAATCATTAAAGGTTTATGGCAGTAACGTACACGATGACAGAGTAAGAGCTGCTGAACCCTTCAAAAGGTGTCTTCTGTTGATGCTTTCAAAAGAGCAGCAGCAGTTGGTGGTGTGACGGACTGTGAAGTGCTGTGCTCTATTTGTAGCTGCTCTGACTGTGTTATAGTCTGCGTTGTACATTGGTTTTACCAATGATTTTTGTTGTTTGCGTGAATTTATTAAGGGTAGCTAGGGCTGTATGACCGCATCAGAGTGTTGTAAAGCATACAGCTGCCGTGTGGTAGGTATCTTTTATGTCTCCCTGACGCGTGGCGCCGCTCGCTGACCACGGTAAGGCTGTCTTAACTTGTCCTCCTTTCAAGGGCTGCCGCTGTGTAGGGATGCGTTCCCTTCTGTTAGCTTACGTCTCAAGGGCCGCGTCTTGTGCTCCAGTACTTCTTGCGACCCACTGCTGCTGCTGGTGGTGCCGTGCGCTCCTTACTCCACTGCCCGGCCTCTGTTCCGTACGTACGTACTCTGTAAACCGCCGCCCGCAGCAACACTGCCCAAGTTGCTGTCGCGCCGTCGCTCACGAGCGCTAGTCTGTGCAATTCTTGTATTGTTGTCGCTTAGTGTATTACTCACGATACTCTTTAGCAACGGCAGTGTCACTTGGCGAGTTTTTAGTACCGCATCCTATTTCCATAAGTCAGTGGGTACAACTTGTACAGACGCAAGAAGTGCTGCTGCGCAGACGCTCCTTTTTACTGTGGTCAGCCATCATCTGTGTAATTCTCTTCACGCTGGACACAATTGGTCTCCTGAGGCACGAGGCTATCACAATCTTTCTTGGGTTCCCGCATCTTGGACAACAAATACCTTGGTCCAAAAAAAAAAAAAAACGATTCCTTTCGTACCTGAGTGATTGCCCATTATGACTCGATTTATAAGTGGTGGGTGCCACTGGTGTAACACAAGTAACCCTGGGGTTGTGATTGCAACGCGCCTCAACAGTCTTGCGACTGAATGCTCTGTTAGATTTATTTAGCTTGACATGCCGTAACTGTTAGAGCATATGCTCCCAAATGAGTTTGTATCTACTATAATGAAGTGGGTGGCATGCAATTATTCGTATGAAATGCCATGAGAGAGTGTAAAGTAGTCGTGTTTTTCGGTCACTAATCCTGTTGTGGGTAGTGCAAACGCTATAGTCTACGTAATATAATTTTGTGCAAATTATGTCTCACCTTCGTTTCTGTAACGCGAGCGACATGTGTAGTAGTGCTTGGCACTTGTGGCGCGCGCTGTTCATAGCGAGGTCTTCGTTACATGCTACGACCCGACCATGAGCGCTTTGTAGATTCCATGCTAGTGTGTGCGTCACAAATATGACTTCACCCAGCAAAGAAGATTTAGCCACCAGGACTTGGAAACTCACAGCATGTTGTAATTAGGGATACTGCGCCGTCTCGTAAGCAAGTGGTATCGTTATCAGTGTTCAAATTTGGCCACTTCGTTGCACTGATGTTGACTTAATAATATTGGAAAACAGTTGTGTAACGTGCATGACATACATGATCGGTCTAATTTTCTAAATTTAACAAAGACGTTAAGTGGGTGGTGCATTCGTGCCCTTAAGACGTGCGTTGAGTTTACTAGTCCTGGCTGCTCGCTCAGGCAGTTGTAAAGTGTGTTTTGTCCCTCAGCCGCGGAACTATCCTCACCTTAGGGCGCTGCACGGGATTTATAGCCGATTTGGTTTATTGCTGAATTGCACATATGAAGGAACGATGATCCCTCCTACCTCTGATGACAAACAATGCCAAGGCTCGAGATCCTTTGAGGTCGCCTTACTTCAACACGTGTGAGTTCAGTCGTGGACCAGATTTTTCCTGCTACCCTCTTTTGTCGACTATAAAGTAAATATTGCCCTCAGCTGCCTTATTATTGTCCTTGCGTGGCCGTGGGTAGTGATGGAAGGCTTGTGCAGTTAGATGGGCTAAGCCCGACTCCTCTCCTACGTCCAGCTAGTTTCTGACTCCGACCCTTTGGACCCATAAATGTCCTAGTCGCCCTCAGGTACATTCTGGTGAGCCCTTTTCCTGCTAAATATCATGAATCCACGGGCAAACCTGACTGCCTTTTCTGCAGGAGATGCTGTAGCTGGCCGCAGTTCCTGCTGACGAGGTCAGTTTAAAAATAGGTTGATTCGCCGCTATATTTCTCCTGTGCCGAATGGTGGTAAGCGACCCATCTCGTGTGACTATCAGCTCCCGTGTGGGGGCGATGGAAGGGACCCTCCGCTCGAGTGTTTTCTGTTTTCTCTTCTCGTTTCTTGGCCCTCTGGGGCATAGGATGGGCCATAGGGTTAGGTTAGTTAAGGTTCGCCCATCTTATGTTATGGGGAGCAGCGCCCCCAGAGGGACCCTGTAGGTCACCTTAGCCATTAGCTAGGCCTTCGGGACGTCTGTCTTTCGTGCCCACTTTGCTTCCTTCCCATCTCGTACTCCTACTGATCTTTCTTCCATCTGTTCTTCCTCTTCTTTCCAAACTTGCTCTTCCCATGCGTGTTAATCCTGTGTGGGAACACCCTCGTGCATGGGTTTCACATGTCTATCGTCATACTATATGTAACTTCTTTCTTCCTCTGTATTATCGCCTAGGTTGTGGAAACGGAGATTTAATCTTCTGAATATAGTAATAATTTTAGTTTCTTGCCGTTTGCTGCATGGCTGAGGGAATTCGTTCGACAGAGCCGTATAAGGTTACAGGGGCATTGCACCTTATTTCCTGTCAGAAATGGTGTGCCTGACCAAACTTTTTCTAATAGTCGGCTGAGTTCTAAGCTATGTAATATATAGAAAATTGGATCGCTGGTATGTAGTCTTTTGACGGGCCCTCTCCTTGCCGCACAATTCCAAGGGTTCCTAGTGCCTTCTCCGTAGGGGATTTTGCACCTTGCCACAGTTCCTGCTGACGGGTTGGTTTAGTAAAGTTAGGT
>LQNS02000141.1:34770400-34782674 GCA_001587735.2 Parhyale hawaiensis | reverse complement strand
CCCACTGTGGCCTGTGACCTGCCACGCCATTGGCTGCCTTGAGACTGTACTTGCTGAAAGGTTCAGGAAAAAAAAATTCGCGACCCGGTCTGAAGCGTCTGGGACAGCGTGCGGGTAGCCGAGACTAGCCGAGGCCATCGGTAGCGCGGCGGTTCCAGTCTGACCCAGTGTGCGACAAGCTTTAATAATAGTTCCTCGGTTTGCCTTTTCTGCTATGAAATATCTTGACATTGTAGACTATCTCTTTAGCCTGAGAGTGGAGATGGCCGAGAGAGTGAGCGCGACTAGAAGAAGCTTCTATATCCGTTCCATGTGCGTAAACTCGGAGTCAATATTTACTCCGAGTACGTATAAATGACCTAGCATGGTAAAATGACCACGTCAATTCCATTAAAGGCGATTTGGCATATGCGCCATTCCTCATGTGCCAAATCTCTTTTTGTTGATTGAAAAGAAAAATTAAAATAGTTGATACACAAAACAATCTATTTGTATATTTCTACACATCCTTTATTTATCCTTTTTATAAAATACGTTCAGCAGAACTGTAAGTATTCTACAAAGAATATTAGAATCATTGCATGCCTATGCAACGTTTTGCAACGCAGCAGTTAGAGATGATCCCGCTTTAATCGTCTATTAGAGATGGATAGACTATAGTTAGAAATCTCATATGCTAGTACCATTTTGAAGGTACTTGAGCCAGCTCTTCCCTACGGCCGTTGGGAGCATGAGATGGGTCGGGCCGAATTGGACGCACCCATCCTCTGCTATTGCTATTACGAGTCGCATCCCAAGGGAATCGCGTAGGTCACCTTAGCTTCAGTTATGCTTTCAGACCATCTCCCTTCCTATCCCACTATCGTTTTTCTACTTCGACTAGACTAGCGACCTTCTGTTCCTCGTCTTTCTCTCGTACTCGATCATGCCATGAGGGAAAACTCCCTTGCAAGTGTTCCAAATATCGGTAATGATTCTATGGTAGGCCTGAAATAAACTGAAGAAAATTTTTGGATAGAAAACGACGAGAAAAGATAGGTACATAGACGCCTTTACTTCTGTGGGAGAGTGGCATTTTCGATGAAAATGTCTTATTTTTATTACCACTTACGTTCTTCCAGCAGCAGACGTGGTTCGCGCATTCTTCGTCCGTAAAATGTTTGCCGCTGAAAGCTGTGATGTCATTAGCAGAACCTGCCCTTCGGTCCTGAGGCAGCAAACGTAATTATGTAAAGCTCGTGGATTTGCAAGCGTCAACAATGTCTTTCCCTGAGAGCATTAGACGTTGGCAACGGGTTCGGCGAATTTTATGCAACTTAGGTACGACACGTCGGACACATTGTATAACAACGTCAAGGTAGCCGCACGCGCACCTCCGACTCCGCCCCCTTTGCTTGCTGGCCCGGTGTGACGTCATCAGGAGACCCAAATGCCGAAAGCTATAAGACTCATAGTTCTTCTTTAAGATTGTCATTTTATCGTTTAATTAAATGTTCTTTACTTATCACAACGGATAACCAGTTCAGTTAACCCTAGTGCCTTCTTCACAGGGGATATTGCAACTTGCCGCAGTTCTTGCTGAAGAGGTTAGTTTTGTAAAGTTAGGTAAGCTCTCAAGATTTCCTCTTCTGTTTCGGGAGGTGGCTGGCCTATTCCCTCTAGACTTCTACCTTTTTGTATTTCGTTTCCTTCCTCTGTGTGGCGTAACTGAGCAAAAGCGTTCAGCAGCACCCGGAGATGCTCAACTTGCGCCTTTTTCCTGTCAGTAGCGCACTGACCACTCTGAGACCTACCGGCAGAAAAGCCGAGACAAAAATCATTGACAATTTAAAACGCACCCTAGTCTGCGCACGAGCCTGTGGTTAAACACAGGAATAGTTCGGCGCAATATAGCGCTAGTAAATACTACCACTATTAGGTACCAGTTCAGTTAAAATGTTACGATTTATTGCAAAAATCTTAGAGAGCTCTCCATGGCTCGATAGCACTGAAGAAGAGTCCTCTGGGTCTATACCAGAAGCATTGTTTTACCGTATGTTGTAACTGTAACAGTGACATTAGATAGTTTATGGAAAGTATGAAATATATAGATTTGAAAGACTAGTAGTTCCTCAATGAATATTTTGTCAAATATTATGGTCATTTATAACTATTCTAGTGGACACGCGCGTGAAAAAATTCACGCAATAACCGATATTTTTTTATTAATATAGGCCGTTGCGGAATCTTTTCTTCTCTTCTCTGACTTGCTTCATTTTATTCATTGATCCTTTGTCGTGCTTTCAACCTTAGGGCTTTTTTTTCTTTGGATGGTAAATAATACGCCATAAATTTGAAGAACTTTTTTGACGCAAATGCGTGAAATTTTGACAAATTAAATTATAAATAGACATCGATTGTTCATACAAATTTCCTTAGAATGGTGTATGTTTTTATGACGCTCAGCGAGTAATTTTCTTATGTAATAATTTTGCTTCTGTCAGGGCAGCGGCGGCGCCAAGGGGTGGCTAGAGTCCCCTGTAAAAAGCCTATCCTCCGCTCAGCCTCCCTAATATTGCTACCATGTAACCAAGATACATGTTTCCCATAGCAACGTCCTCCCGTCTACATTTTACTCCAGCCCCCCCCCCTCTCTCTCAGCCCCAATGCACAAACTTTGCTGCGGCGCGGCCACTGTGTCAGGTAGATACGCATCAATGGATTTCCTTCTTTGGGTTATATTCTAAGTCCATTTCAGACGTCTGTATACTTCACGTTCCGGTTCTAAAAGTTGCATACACACGCAAAAAAAAAACTAAAAGTAGCACAGTGGGGACGCTTGTCAATTTATGTATGTATATTACGTAGAACACCTCTTCCTACAGTTGCAACTCTGACACACAATCCACAGGATTCTTAGTTCCGTTTAAGGGCTAAAGGGTAAATTTAATTTAAGTTCACCAATCCAACAAATTGGGAATGGGGCCTCAACTCCATTGAACTCGGGTTAAATGTAGTTAGGGAAACACGGGCGCTGTCCAGAGTACTGTCAAATGGAGCGTCAGTTTTCTCCAGCTAATTTACAAGCTACCTGCGAGGGTCACCGAGAACGAGTAGCTACAGTGCATCGTTCTTATTTTACAGGAACAACTTTTGTTTGACAGGACTAATTCTTTATCCCCTGATTTAAAGGTCACTTTTTCGTTGGCATAGCGTAAGTTTAAAGTCGATTTTTAGATCCATCTGGCGAATAAAGTGAACGTTTAAGTTAGCTAGGCTTTCCGCACATTTTTTTTTTTTTTTGTGAAGTGCAAACCTTCTCCTTCTCCAAATGTTAGGTCATCGTCCCATTTACTTCGCCTATTACGTCCTCTTTGTTAATTCTCTCTTGTTCATTGCTCGCTTTGGCTCACCATTAGCAGGGACAGGCAGGCTTTAATCCTTATAACTTCTAACTGCTGCTGTCGATGCACTGGCGTGGGTAGATATAGGTATGTAAAGTCGTTAGCGGCCAGCACATAGTTTTGGCGTCGCCCCCCCCCCCTCTTCGTATTATAGGGAGGGATTGGGAGTGGGAAAGCCTCCTCCTCCTCCCCCGCCCCCCTCCCCCAAGTCCTAAGTTTATTACAATTTAAAACTGCAAGTCATGTGAATATGATAATGCTCCGACTTCAAGCCTGGCACGTCGCCTCACAAGCAGGGCGCTGGGACCATATCCTCGATTCTTGCTTCTCCAAAGCTATAATACTTTCTCTACTGTCCCTCGGCAATGCTTAACACAACTATTATTCGATCTACCCTCACTGCTACGTACAGGAAATCCTCGTCATAGCTCACCTGCCATATACAATATTTTGTTTAGGTTCAAAAATAATTTTTGGCTCCAAGTATTCTCTATGTTTACTTTTGACACACGAATAGGAGTTGAAACTGAATATTTTAAACCTAATTTAAAAAAAAATTGTAAGAAACGAGACGACGTATGAAGAGGACTGTCTGTACTCCTTCTCTGTGATTTCGCTATTGATCAGGGAGGAAAGACTGTGCGCTGACGACAAAGGGCCAGATGTACTAACATCACAACATTGTAGAACTTACTATCTTGTAACTCATAACATCTCCACATTGAAAAAAAGCATGATCATTGAATTCCACGCTGCTAATTGTACCTGTAAAACGTTACGAACAGGCCCTTGTACGCTAGACCAACGAGAGAGCACTTTGCATGTTACTTTTGCTCTCACACACCATGGGCTGCATAAGCTTCGTATATGAACTTATCGTCCTACTCGACTTTGGCGTCAACAGGGTTGTGGTGGAGTAATGTTCTGGGCAGGGATCATCAGTGGCGAGGATGTAGAACCATTTTGATGCATTTGCCTGAATAAATCTGGGCCCTCAGCTCACCCATATTATAATAGAAGTACCAGTTGACGATAAAAAAAAAACTCATCTTAGGGTAAAGTATTATTGCCCAATCAGTTACAACATCGGTATGCATCAAGTATGGCAGTAATAGCACAATACACAGTATTGGGGCAGTAATCGGCTGTGTTAAAAGGCTTCTCTGCACGCAGTTCTCAACTCCGTCCTGCTACTACATTTCACTGTACATATTTCTGACACTAATAATAATTTATTAACTTGCTCACTGTAAATACACCGACCAAAGTTTTTCTCATTGTAGCGTGGAGAACAGAAGCAGCGGGCACCGAAAGCCACTTTGAGAGTCCCTAATCGTGGACAAGTTATTCTCTAGGTGATAGCTCACGCGCAGCAAGACTAAATATCCAAGATGTGATTGTATAGATGTCACTGTAGTGCACCCCTCGTCAAAAAATATTTTACTGTAACCCCCGTCTTTATTCGCTGTTCTTCATGGCCCAGCTGTGAGGCCTTTGCCTCGTTTTACATTCGTTGATCTTCTTGTAAATTGCATATCAAAAGTAAGTAAAACTTTGCTGTAGGACTGGAAAGAAATTCAGTATCCACGCTACTACTAAGAAATACTTCAGTCGTGTTCAATATTTATACTTCCAATTAGGAACAACAACGGCCCTTTTGCCGTCAAACAATTGAATTTCTGCTACGTGATATTACTGACAGGGGGTACGGAAAAACAGATTAACCAAGCAAACAAGCAATAAAGTTTGTAACTTTATCAAGTAATGTGGGCGGCCTTCAGAAACTGAAGAAGGAATTGTACCTGAAGCCCATTGTTATTGTTCATCATCTTGGTCGTGATTTTGCTACATTGCGACAGCCATAGAAAGGATATACGTGTAGCTTTTTCTGCCATCAAAGCAAAATTAAAGCCAAATTTCAAGCAGCTAAAGAAATGCAACTGTACCTGGAATCACCTTCGTTTGAATAGAAAACCCAATCGTTCGTGCCACGTCTAATAATACCAAGTGAATGTCCTCAAATCGTCGCTTCGCGTACATTTGTAAACATCAAATGTCCTCCCCGCTTGTTCTTTGAGTTCATTTCGACTATCAGACGAGAAGAGCTCCTTCAATTTCCCTCAGAAGAGCATTACATTTGTGTCATACTACAAAATGACCACATCATCGCTGAGAAAATACCCTAAATACACCGTGTCCAGCTGCCAATTATATTAGATGCGAATGGAGAGGCCATGCATGAATAACTACTTCTGACAATCTCTCCCAAAATTCCGATTTCCAAATAAATAAGAATCAATCAAGCGTATGGTGTAGCCTCGTTTCAAGCGCACATTCAACGTGCATCTGTATACTTATATGTAACTTTTTTTTATTATAGACTAGTGGCCAGTGTCGTCTTTAAATGAGAGCAGAAAATTAATAATTCAACGAAACCCTGTTCTCAATTTTTTCCTATTCTCCCTCGTCGATTTTCTACTCGAACTTAGCATTATGGCTACAAGCAAAACAAAAGTACTCGAACTTGGCATTATGGCTACAAGCCATAGGGAAGTCGTACAATCTAGTACGTACGCTATAGATACTTCAGACACTTTCATGACTGAAGTTGGGTGCACACTTAACACAAAAGTTGCCGCTCCCAACAATTCCACATCCGATGACGTCGCCACGAACAAGGTCTCGAGTGACACGGGGCTCTACCACTAAGATGCATATATAAACTTGAGCACTCTGAGAGTGCATACCTCCGCCAAGCAAAGCAGCGGTAGCAAAAAATTCAAGTTGGCTCTGAAACCACGTTTGGTCTATGTATCAACACCAAAATCTGATCACTTGTGCCTTTTGATAATGTTAACACTGTCCATAATTTCCTTGGAGATCCGTTCATAACTTTTTGAGTTATGCTGCTATAAAATCAGCATAAGTAGTCCTATAGGGGCGGGGCTCAATTGAACGCAGCCGTGACACATCTAATCTATTAACTAATGCACTCTGAGTATTCGATCATAAATATAATTTTATCGATTGAGGCAAGTTATACCACGCGCCTAAGTGAGATTTGGCCAAGTTACATTGCGTTCATAGCCACGCCCATCGGAGTCCTTACGCTGGTTTGATTATAACAAATATTTTAACAAACATTAGTCAAACACACAAACGGAAAAACCGATCATCACCAAAATTTAATCAATTAGCTATGTCTTTTAACATTACTAGCAATTCCTGAAAATATCATAAAGATCCATCTATAATTTTTTAGCTATTGCGCTAACAAAGATTTTAACAAACATTAGTCAAACACACAAACGGACCTACCGATCATCACCAAAATTTAATCAATTATGCCCTTTAACATTACTAACAATTCCTGAAAATTTCATAAAGATCCATAGTTTTTGATTTATTATGCGAAAAAACATTCTAACAAACATTAGTCAAACACAGAAACGGACCAACCGATCATCACCAAAACTTAATCAATTATGTTTTTCAGCATTACTAACAATTCCTGAAAATTTCATAAAGATCCATCCATAATTTTTTTAATTATTGCGCTAACAAACATAGAATCAAACACAGCGACAAATAAACGTACGAACCTACACATCATCACAAACATTTGATCATTTACTCTCTGTAACAAATCCAATAACTGACATAAATTTCATGAAAATCCGTCCATCACTTTTTGCGATAGGGCACTAACAAATATAGGCAGACAAAGAAACAAACGGATGGACAGATCTTCACCAAAAGTTAATCATCTGTTAATCCTAACGTACCTAATAATCCTTGTAAATTTCATCAAAATCGGTGCACAACTTTTTGAGTTATCTTCATGACAGACAGACAGACAGAATAACTGACAGACAGAGAGACAGACAGACAGACAGAATAACTGACAGACAGAGAGATAGACATACAAAGTCGACGAAAACATAACCTCTTTGGCGGAGGTAAATATCAGTCGTTTCCTGCAGTCTCTATGCTATGGCAAGCGGCAAGCTTTGAATATACTTCTGATTTTTGAGTTAAAGTTACAATGATGAATACTTTAGCATGACTTTCAGACGCCGTCAGTTCTAGTCACAGCAAAGTAACTGCGGAAGTGAAAAGTTGAGTAACTGCACAACTATTGCGTTTGTGTGTACCCGCCATTAGATATAATAAAATTGGGGAAGCAACGCTCCTTCGCCGTTCATCATATAAATTTCCTTATGTCTGGTCTTTCACACGGGACGAAAAAACCATCCAAGAAAACAACCAACAGTGGGATTTCGAGTAGTCCACGCTGCGTGCAAACTATTCGATCTATATCACCGAGTTTAAACTTTGTTCGACCTATCAAACAAGGATATTCTTAGAAGAAACCACACTTGCTCCGTCACCCGTCTAGGGTTTTCCATGACAAGTTTTTGATGATCCTAGGGTATAATATACTGCATGTAGCTCATACTATAGCATTAATATGTAACTCCTAACTTTGGACCCCAGTGGTGCTGCCGCGACAGTGCTGCAATCGAAGTCATATGGCCAGACACAGAATTCGAGAACACCAACAAGCTGATGTTTTTAAAAAAACACAAATAAGCTGATGTTCAGTTATCCTCGCCAGAGGCACATGAACTAGACATTACCTATAAATATGCAAAATCAATTTGCACAGGCCATTAATATCTAAAAAAATACAAGCAATATGAAAGTTACGCACCTCCTACACATCGGCTGCAAAAAATTAACTTACAATTACAGTAGCACAAACTAAGACTGAAAAAAAGCTGTCTAGAACCACAGTCCGATCGAGTCACCTTGAACATTCACTTGTTTCAACACAACAACACATCACCAGATTCCAACGCTTTTCGTACAGCAGCTTAATAACACAGATGTAATATAGCAACAAAAATATATGTATTTGTTTCATATGCTATTAAAGCACTTTCAGGATTATTAAAAGAACGTCTTGAGCAGATATGTTGTTAGTGCACTAAATATAAGAGTTAGACCAAAGAAAACGTCAGTATAATATATAGATTGCAAAAGCAAACAAGAAATAGGTACATAGTTTCTCGACTTACTTAATTGGCCTAGGCTTCGTACCACTCGGAGCAGCTCTTCATCTGCCGAGACTATCATGTACGTTGTACACAGTTGTACGAGTGTACTATAGAGGCGTGAGTAGTATTGTAATGCAGCCCATTCATTAAGAAACTCTTTCTGGATCAAACTAACTTCTATCATTACCTACGCAATATGATATGGAAGTCTTCGTCGTATGCAATTCATTCAATGTGCCGGCACCAATATACACAAAGAAATATTTAGTTAGTATGACCAAATGCTTTGCCCAAGTACATTTTACTGTGAGAACCAAAGGAAAAAAAAGGTATTGTTCCAAGCATTGTACGCAGAGAACTCTCTATAGCTGATGTACCAAGTACCTCAGCACGAAATAATTGTATTTCCAGTGATAAGAAATCTAGTTATGGGCTCACTGTTTAGTACGACGAACATTCATCACGGGTCCTCGCAAGCAAATATGTCAAGTTGAACCATCAGATTATGTTCATTAATTGGAATTCTTTCTGTGAGCATGCAGGGGCTTGAAATACATTTTTCATATTTATTAAACGCACATCTTTAGAAATGACAAGGTGATTATAACATCCATTTTTATACTGGAAAGAATATCAAAATGTTCACTTTGTTATTCTTCCCATTATAAAAGTGAATGTTATAATCACCTTTTCATTTATACCTATATGTATTTATATCAGTATCATCAATTAATTGACTCCTCGAGCTCGCTAGTTGTATACTACGTTGAGTATATTCATTTAAGGGTCGAATTATTTCTGTGATGATTTATTGGGAAAAACTTGCGTAGGCTTTATTTTTATACCGAAATTCAACTATTCTGCATAATTTTTATTGCTAAACTGGACAACACTGGACACACACATCTTTGATTAAATGAGTGTTTATATTTACAGTTTGGGAATAAAGCATTTTTGCGAACTAACATAGGAGCCACAAAATTTCTACAAACATATCTCTGTACAGTACGGTATAAGTTTTCATAACTAGGTCTTAGCTCCCTCAACATGAACACAGTACCACACGATGCACTGTTGTAACCTCTCATCAGAATACAAACTTATGGTTTCAACTTTATAAGGGCAGGTTCACACTAGAGCGGGTTCTGCTCCACGTACATAGCACAAAGTGTTCGAAAGTACTATCACAGGTCATTTACAGGAGATAGTTGTGTCAAATTTGAATGTATGCGCTACGCCCCTAAATTTTCACTACTGTGACGTCACAATTGCGCCACGCCACTGTTGCAGCGAGGAATTTTTTATATTTCCACTGTGGCGGGACGTAATTTTGACGTCACAAACCTTGAAATTTAGGGGCGAAGCGCATTCACCCAAGTTTGACACAACTATCTTCTGTAAATGAACCGTGGTACTACTACATATGTCTTTGTCGACACGGCTGTGAATCGACCAAGAGGCGCACTTAAATGTTGTTCGGCAATTCAACTTCCTGCTAACAAATGTGACTGATGAAATTGTGAATGACTTTTTAGATTCGGAGTGAATTAGTACCTCGAATACTGTGTACTTTTCTGTAGTTTACAATAAAAAAGTAACAGAATATGCGGACGCGTATCATGCAGTCTGTGACGTCGTCAGAAACGAGTAGTGTGAACGGGGTTGAAGGTCGGTCTACACGTTAATCTTTTGAACGCGTTTGCTCAGTAAATGGTGTGAATATTTTGTAACGTCGTTGTAAGTACAAATGTGTGCCTATAGCGCAAAAGTTATTCAAATCTTAGCGGTCGAGTCACTTTGCTCGGCAAGTGTCGTTGGTACAGGTAGAGTTTTTTCTTCAAATAGCTATTGAGTGAAATAAAACTCGGGTATCTTTTCGCTTCTCTGTTACTTAAACGGTACAGTGACGCATTCGGACGATAAGCTAAAAGTACGCTTCCAAAACACTACTGTGTGAACCGGCCTTAATATTTTTATTTTTAGACGTAGTAATGTTAAGCTTTGAATACCCCCTCGGCGAGAAATAGATGAGGTATTTTTACTATTACTTAAAGAACGTCGAGTTGTTTCCCTAAACGCGTGCTGCACAAGTAGACAAAGGACGTCTGTGTGTTGTGTCTGTGAGTTAACTCATAGCTGAGCAGAGTCAGTTTGCCAACGTGAGGACCTATGTCAAACCCGTTGCACACGAGAGTTGAAACACCGGAAAAACGTTTCGAGTTTTTGGCTCAATAGTTTCTGTGATCGCAACTAAAGCTTAACGTATACGTGTTTGAACATTGCTGTGAAAATATCCATCTTTGCGAATTTAAAAACAGTCGAAAGTAAAAGAGATGATTGAAAAGGTGCAATTGGTACTTTTATTGAAAAAAGTGTACTGACGGTTCAGATTTTAAGTAATTTTCTGACAGGCAATTTTGGCGAAAAGCACAAACACTTTTTTTTATATAATTTGAGAGTGCCTAAAATAGATATTGGCCGGGTTCATAATTTAGCCTTTTGACGCCGTCAGTGCCCGTCACGCATCTAATGATCGAGACCGTCTAAAGAATAGAAAAGTACACAGTTTCTTATTCCTGACATGATGGATTACATTTTAGAAAACTTTCTCCTCAACTTACACAGTTGTGCTATGCAGGAAGCTATGAACGTTCCTGTGTTTTGCTCTCCGTACGGGGAACGAAAGACTGCAGTGTGAATGCGACCCTGCTCGGGCAAACGAGGATTGCCGAACACAGGGTAAAAGCTTTAAGAAATATTCCTCCCTCCCAAATTAGTTTGCAGGTACTACATGAAGGAATTTCTTACGTCGATCGCTACACTCTAAGTGAGAATAAGATCGACGTAAAAACGATTACACAGCGAATGGAAATCGCATAAGTTTGATCGTTAGTGACGCTACAAATTGCCTAAAAATCATTAACAAGAGTTATAAATAATGTAACCGCACTAACACGTGTACAGCCAATCCAACGGTTACCCTCACTTCATTGAGGTTTTACTAATATTATAAACCCGAATACAATAAGATTAATATACAATTCTAATAGTAATTATAGTAATGCTAATACTCACCCTATAGAAATAACAGGCACCTTTCAGTCTTCTACCAATAAGAACACTTCAAGTCCACTTGAAAGACTCTCAATACACCTGCGATTGCTTCTAATTGTTGAAAAAAGGCTACATGTTAGTTGACCTGAGTCGCGATAGCTGCCGTGATTACTCAGTAAACCAATTTAAGGATTATCCTAAAGGCGGCTTCACAAGACAACCAAAAGAATGAGTTCCCCAGCTCAACATCCTAATGTGTTGCTGAGTCCGTTGCAACTGCAGAAAAGAGCACAGATTTCCGAGTTCTAATTGGTTGATTATCTGAAGAGATATTCGAAGCATAAGATTCTTTTTACGCTGGATATTTGGCTTTGAATGGATCAACGTTACCTACGCTCCGGCTCTCTATAAGCTAGTGCCACTTGCTAAGACAGCTGACTTCACTGCTAACGTTTTACTGAATCTAGAGCCCAACTCACACGACAGTGTTTTAACGTCATCAAAAATCGACAAGCGTTCACAGGTTTTGTTGCTTCCCAGTAAACAGTGAGATTAGCTTGAGGCTACCCTGTCTACCCTGTCTTGAGGCTGCCCTGTCTACCCTGTCTTGAGGCTGCCCTGTCTAAAATTACTGAAAAAATCGCAGTTATTGCGATGCTTGTTAAAATCCAACCGACATGACGCAGAGCATTTCAGCAAACCGTTTGACAGTCGCACAGTTGCGTTTGAAATGATTAACAAAACATTCGTATACTTAACGGGCTCTGAATGTATGAA
>LQNS02000141.1:34745828-34758889 GCA_001587735.2 Parhyale hawaiensis | reverse complement strand
TTTAGGTGGGTGAGTTCTTGAAGGATCTCGATCTCCGTGAAAACACAGGTGTTAATTGGAACAACTCGCATCGGTGCTGGTTCAGGAATATTCGTAACATTTTCAACAGTAAATACAGAGGTGAAATATGATGAGCCAGCCGATGTTGTCATACAGAGTTTATAACTTGATGACACAAGTCTATACTATTTTTGGGATTGTGCGAGAGACTGCTTCATATCAACCCCCCCCCCCCCCAAAAAAAAAAAAAAAATTAGTCACCTCTTACTAATGAGGTGTAGGATCTCTACGAGCACGTATAATAGTAAAATTTTGAACCCCATAGAAGCTTAGGTTATGTGAAAGCACTATGGAGGCACCAGTCTCCAAGCTGCCCATGCAATAGACGTGTTCCTGATCTGCTCTAGAACGATGGGAAGAAAGTGAACTGTCAAGGAGTGGAAAAAAGGAGTTGCTGCTTTTGGTCGATCTAAGATACATCGAGTACAGGAAGTATCGGAGTTTACTGGTGTTTCAGGCCGCACTGTTTTACGAGTCTTCAAATAATGGAAACAATCGGGTACAAAGGGCAATGCTTGGTGTAATTGTGGTCGCACAAAAATTGCTAACAGTTAGGGACCGCCACCACATTTAACGACTTGTTGACCGAAATCGCTTTGCAACAGGGATGGACAGCCCTTTTCCTGCTATATCTGAGCGGACTGTTCTTAGAGAACCTCATGAAATGAACATATGGAGTCATGTAGCTCGTAAGCGACCAATGTCAACAGTAGCCCACAAAACCTGCTGGCCTGAAATGGGCCAGAGCACACGCACATTGGATTGGCTAGGACTGGACAAGTGTCATCTGGTCAGATGAATAACGATTCTGTCTCTATGTAAACGATACCCGCCGTCCCGTTCACCGAAAACCACGTGAAGCCTTCAACGAAACCTGTGTGCAAGAGGCGATAGAGGCTGGAGGTGGGTCTGTCATGTTCTGGGGCTGTTTTAATTACTCGGAAATGGACCCTTTGGTTGAAATAACCATTAAACTGAATCAGCAAGCTACATTAATTTGTTGAATGGGCGGCCAAGTTGGGCCATTTGCACAGTATCTGCATGAAAATTGCACTGCTACTTTACCAATCTTCCAAGATGATAACTGCCGTATACATCGGGCTAGATCGGTCATGCATTGGCATGAAAACTATTCTCGCTGTGTAAGGCACCTAGAATGGCCGGTTAAGTCTCCAAACCTGTACCCCATCAAGAATTTGTGAGATCGTCTTGAACGACAAGTTAGGTGCTGAGCAGATCCTCCACGTACTTTGGTTGATTTAAGAAAAATGAAAAGTGGAACAAGTGTACATTAGAAATTTTCTAGACTCAATGCCTGCCTGCATTCCTGCTATTATATGTGCTCCTGGACTATGTCTTATATCCGGGGAGCTTACTGTATTTCTCCAGGCATTAATAGTACTCAGAGCCAGATTTAGTGAGAGGCATAGAAGGCACTTACCCCGGCCTTCCCTGCCAAGAATGCCCTCTCATCACCAAAAGAAAAAATCATAAGTAAAAAAAACTGAACGATAAAAAATCAACCCGAGACAGAGACATGAGAAAGTATCAAAAGCTTTGATGGGCCCACCAAATAGCATTATCGCTAATATACGCACCTTCGTTGCGAGAAGAAAGTGTTTTCAATGGCTTTCAAGCTACTCTTCTTAATATGTATAACATAAAAATGTGAAATGTACATATTTTGTTATGTAACCAGGACTATACCTAGCTGGTTGTAGGCTCCTCTCTGCTCAATCGGCCCCGGGCTCCCTTAGGTTGAGGAGGGTCCCCAACTAGACTTGCCCCGGGTCCCCCTTTGGCATAAATCCAGCCCTGATAACACTGGCAATACGGACAGCAATATACTTGACAACCTTCTGCCTCCGAATGAGGCCACAGGCTAATTCAGTAAATTGCAGTACGATGTTTACAAGCGCAGATAGGGACACCACACAAAAATGAACTCTTCACAGTGATGAAAGGAATGAATTTATTAGCAAGAAACAAATTCGTCGGCATACTTTATCGGTGAGGAACAACATTAATTACGATCGCATCAAGAACTTTTGTGACCTTAAATTCAATGACTGTCGCCCACTGCTGGCCCTGCATTGCTGAATTTGTGTCTCTTGCTGAAAAATGCAATTACAGGCGAACTTTGCTTTATACTGCATCTCTTTATACTAGCACCCAATTATAGCGGGGTTATTTAGTTTCAGAGCATCCATCTATATCACCTTAAATTCACACTTTATAGCTTAACCAAAGTCACTCCTCTATTTCCTGAGTCAGTTTTTATGAATCGATACCTATATGCTCAGCAAGTTACGATGCACCGTGAGAGGGGACACTGTAGTAAAAAAAAGAAAACAATTCACAGCAAAGTATGCAGTTATAGAATGCTAAATACAAGATAGTTTCTAAGAATATCATCCCGTGAGTTTTTCCATACGGTATCATGTACGACGGCTTCACTTATGCCGGTATATGTAAATTTTATATTACTCGCCATGTTAGGAACAGTTCTTTTCATGTTTGAGGTCGTATGTGCAATAGAATACTGTCGGTTGACGAACCGCCCTGCAGACAGTCTGACTCATGACGACGAGCTGCTCTGCAGACAGGCCGAGTCATAAGGAAATACCCTGCAGACAGCCAACTCATGACGAGCTGCTCTGCAGACCGCCCGAGTCATAAGGAACTACCCTGCAGACAGCCAACTCATGACGAGCTGCTCTGCAGACCGCCCGAGTCATAAGGAACTACCCTGCAGACAGCCAACTCATGACGAGCTGCTCTGCAGACAGCCCGAGCCATGACGAGCTGCTCTGCAGACAGCCCGAGCCATGACGAGCTGCTCTGCAGACAGCCCGAGCCATGACGAGCTGCTCTGCAGACAGCTCATCTTATGACTAGCTGCTCTGCAGACAGTCGATCTGAAGGCGAGCTTCCCAGCAAACTGTTAAGGATTTCAAACCCTAAGTGAGGCCCTACCACAGTTTTATTTCCTACAGGAGCAGTTCAGTTTGGACCGCCAAAAAAGAAGGCAAGTCGCCTCTGCACTACGAATAAAGCGTAGACCAGTGGTTCTTAACCTGGGGGGAGCGCCCCCCTGGGGGGGGGGCGTGACCTGATTCCCAGAAGGGGGCGCGAGCCTCCGCAGTAAAGCTTAAATTTTCCCTGTAATTTTTTTCTGCTTAATATACAGTCACGACTAGGGCTGTGACAATATGCTCCTATAGACGAAGAAGTCGGTGATAACTCCAAAACAACGACAGAAAGTTCAAACGTAAAGCTATGACGGTAACACAACCTGCAGAAGCAGTTCACTGTAGCAGCCTATACTTAATGTAATTTGTTGTTTTGGAGTTATCCTCGACTTCTCTGTCTATTAGAGCATATTGTCACAGCCCTAGTAATGTGCATATTTATTGGTACGGTGCGATTTAACCCACGTATTGTTTTTAAAATCATGTACAGGAGGTAGGCATGAGAGCGAGAGTCAATTGCATGCAATCCTTTGTATTTCGACCTGTTCTTTCCGATGTATCAATTGGATTCCCAAAAATATAAGTAATAAAGAATTTATAAATTAAATTTCAGATTTCACAAGTTCAAAATTTTTGGCACCCTATATCTAATGATCGATTGTATGACCTTTAGCCTCGAGTACTTGCTGCAGTCTCTTGTTACAATTTTCCACCAGCTTGCACTCGATCTCCAGCAGAAATGTTATTCCATTCTTCCACATAAATTTACGTGAATTCAGTGAGATTCTTTGTTTTTTTTTTCTCTCCATTATATACTCTCAACTTGAATATTCTCCACAGATTTTTTGTTTATTGAATTTTGGTCTGGGCTTTGCAGGAAGGCCACTCCAAAACATACATGTCATTGTTCTCCAGCCACTGCCTAGTCAAATTAACTGAATGCTTTGGGTCATTGTCCTTCATATAGCACCTACGTCGACCGAGGGACTCTTCCTTTGCTGATTCTTTCAAGATATCTTTCAAAATTTCTACCTAAGCTTATTTTTTCATAATACCGTTGACCTTAACAAAGAGTCCTTGTCCAGTAGTGATAGAACATCCCCAAAACATCAAACCTTCGCCACCATGCTTCAGTGTTAGTAGCTACAGTGTTCTTGGGCAAAAAGGTTTCACCAGATCTTCTGTAAGCATGTGAAACGCCATTATGTCCAAAAAGCTCGATTTTTATATCGTCCGACCATAATACTTGCCTCTAGAAGGTAATACCTTGTCAATGTGACGTTTTGCAAACTCCATCCATGCTTCAAGATGTACAGGCTTAAGTAATCGGATCTTTCTCGGACGACAAGCTTTAAATCCAGCTCTCTTAAGAATTCTTCGAACTGTGTATCGAGTTACATAAGCTGCAGGGTCACAGTGAACACCTGCAACGTCTTTTGCAGTGGCCCATGGGTTTTGGTTGGAATATTTAGCAATCTTTCGCTCTGCTCTCTCGGCCAAAACCCTATTTCTTCTACGTCTTATCTTGTTTTCGACTTGACCTTATTGGGCATGCTTCTTTATAATAGCTCAAGCAGTTTACTTTGGAATGTTTAACCTTAACATGAGAAGCTACACCACGCTTCCTGAGGTCTTCACTGTGTTCTTTGACCTTCACCATCACAATAATTTCTTATTTCTATGAAAATATACTGTGATACTTATCTCAAATGGAATAATACCAAAATTAGTATGAAAACATAATTTAAATACAAAGTTCTAACAATTAATATATGTAGGAAGACTTCAAAGCAGAACTACAGAGTATACACATCTTGAATAGACTAAAATAATAAACCGTGTCAATAATTTTGAACCTGCAATATTCACACTTTTGCTCGCTGCTCTTTTATTACAGCGATTTTCAAAATTCTGATTCTTGCATTGGAAAGAACAGGTGGAAATACATATGATAGTTTGTAATTGACTTTCATTCCAACCTCCTGCACGGGATTCTAAGATTACTGTGTGTGTGTGTGTGTGTGTTACACTGGGCCAATAAATATGCTCATGACTGTAAGCGCCACAGTTACCTATCAACACTATGGGGGGAGGGGCTCGAAGGAAAAACTATATCCGTAAGGGGTGCGTTGTATGTAGTAAAAAGGTTAAGAACCACTGGCGTAGACACTCACGACAGCATTTGGAGGGTCTGGAGGGACTCTGAAGACCCACAGCACAGTTCTGGGATGCCGAGCGCCGTTTATCCGTCCCTGGTAGTGATGGTATCGATGACGTGGATTATGACGTATGCTGACCCTGCGGACGAACACCCAAAGGATGGCTTCTGTGACCTGCAGAGCGTCCAAGTCCACTTCACTTTGTGTAAACTCCAGCAGAGTGTGATTGTTGAACTGTGATCCTGTAGGAAAAGAAAACATTAGTTTTTCCATCAAGTAAAAGCTGTGAATGATACAATTTACAAATTCCCCTTTTAGTTGGCTTCCATTTGCCCCGCCGTTAATGAAATGGTAGTTAAAACTAATAACTTTGAAGAAACCCGTTTTCTCCACTCGCCGTTGAGGTTCTTCTCTGAAGAATATCTCTTTTACTTGGCTAATCTCAAATGAATAATTGGCGCAGCATCAGCTCAGAGCAAGTCAAGGTTTTCTGTGGGAATGAAGTGAATTCTAGTACACACGCTTCTGCTAAGAGGTACTTCAGGCCATTTAAATGCTAATAGCTAAATTTCAAAATTGCTTTGGCAATGGTCTCTTTACTGTTGAGTAAACGAATTTTCCTATATACTGTAGTGATGATAGAGGAACGTAGAGGTCAATTACCCAAGCAAGTAATCAATCTACAAATTGTTTTCTGTTATATACTGGAGCTGGGTATAGATATGTAGACAACTCACGAAGTGTACATGGGTTCCGCGTGCACACATTCAGACAAAGGTTATGGGCCGTACCAGACACAACCCACATCAGACACAGACCATACCAGACACAACCCATACCAGACACTGGCTATACCAGACACAACCCATATCAGACACAGGCCATGCCAATGTAACCCATATCAGGCACAGGCTGTAGCAGACAGAAGTCACAGAACTCATATCAGACACAGGCCATTCCAGACACTACCCATATCGGACACAGGCCATGACAGACTCGACACAGGTCGTACCAGACACAACCCATAGCAGACATAACCCATAGCAGACACAACCTATATCAGACACAGCCCATGCCAGACTCAACCAATACCAGGCATAGCCCTATCAGACACAGGCCATACCAGAGTCAGCCCATGTCAGACACAGACCATGCCAGACAGAAGCCATACCAGACGTGGCCATATCTCACACCCCCCATTTCAGTCACTGGTCATGCCCGACACGAGCAGTACCAAACATGGATCTACAGTATTTTGTGTTTCAACTGTAGTGTCACTTTTTTGAATGTTACGCTATCACTGTCTTTCATCTAGCTTGTGTGATCCATACAAAACAAGGGTGAAAAGATAATAATAGCAACCTGCATGTATTTACTTATATGGTATGGCGCGAGGATACCTAACAAGTTAATGCACTGCCGTACGCAGCAGACGTACGATGAAGCGGTAACGTCACTAGTAAGTATTCGATCGTAGCATAGTCGAAGCGTAGCAATTGTCTATCCCAATTCAGATATGAATTATGACTGCCACAGTTAGTTTAAAAAAGGCAAAGATCAATGTGATACTGTTGGCCAAATTGTCGTAATATTTAATAGTTATTTACGTTGTTTTTTGGTTCGGACGTTTTGCTTGTACAATATCGACCTAAGCTGTGCCGTTGTTGTTGTTGTTGTAGTTACGCAGGGAAAACTCTGGAGAGGGTCGAGCAAGCGGCGGAAGGTATGAAAAGGAAGGAAGAGAGCACAGGAAGTGAAGTACAGATAAGGGATTGTCCCATAGAGAGGTGGGAAGGAGCGAGGTGGGACGGACAGGACATTCGAATAGGTGGTTCACAGTGTGAGGGCCACTGTGGCATTCGGGGCAGAAGTCCGAGTCTGATTGTCGGACCCTGTGGCGGTAAGACATCAGGGCGAGCAAAAGCCTGAACGTAGCTGCTATAGGGTAGAGTGGGCCGACCGCGGAAGAGCGGTCTCCTCAGGCGAGATCTCCGGTGGAACGGTACCCAAAACCCTGCTTACAGAGAGACGGCCCAGTAAAGCTCGCACGGCAGACCGATGGAGGAAGGAGATAGCTGCACGGTACTCTTCGGATGGCATGATATCGGTTAACAAGGGGTTGACGTCAGAGTGGAATCTGGTTGCCAGGTTTTGGCAGATGCGTCGACGGCCGGCCTGTGCAGTGACGACAGAGTGGGCTGGGTGCTTGGGACGAAGGGCGGAGATGAGGTATTGGCGGCACTGAAGGTCGACCCTTAGGAATTGGGACGCTGGATGGAGATGATCGATGGATGTCATGCGAAGGCAACCGGTCGCAGAATGGAGAGCGGCGTTTAAACTGTCTGCATCTTCTGAATTGCGGAATGGCGAGCTCCCGGACACCAGACAGGGGCTGCGTAGGTGAAAAGGGGTCTGATAAATGCCTTATATGTGAGAAGCAAGGTCTCCTTGCACTGGCCCCAGCGTGTGCCAGCTAGGGCTATGAGCAATTTACGGTTGGAGGCTCGGGCAGCGATAGAAGTGATGTGGGGTGTAAAAGTAGAGTGGGTGTCGAAAGTGACGCTGAGGATATTGGGGCGGCGCTCCAGAAGTAGGACAGTGTTGTTAACAGTGATTCGAGGGTCAAGTCCAGACTGATGGGTGTCGGTCGTCCATAGTGTTGAGTTAAATTTGGAGGTTGAGATGGTGAGGCCCTTGGCAGCTGCCCAGTTACTGATCAAGTCAGAGTGATCTGATAGAGCGGTTGCAGCGGTGAGAGGGTGGCGATGGGACGCCACGACAGTGAAGTCGCCGGCGTATGATGTCACAAGGGGACGACAGAACTGGTTCTGAGGTATGGGGAAATCAGAGACGTAGAGGTTCAAAAGGGAAGGTGAGACAACAGAACCCTGAGGAACCCCCGCCTTGACCACTTGGAATTGGGAACTAAAGCCGTTATAGAAGCAGCAGGCTGCGCGGCCCCTGAGGTAAACCGCGAGCCATCTGACAATATTATGATGGAGCGTGGTGTTAGAAACCGAGGAGAGAAGGCTTTCAGTGGGAATAGTGTCGAAGGCTTTGCTGAAATCAGTCAGCAAAGCCACCGTGCGGTCAGGGGGTTTAGGCATGTTCATGCCATGGGATGCTTGGAATGAAAGGGGTAGCAGAGCAGATGTTGTAGAAGCATGGGTCGGAAGCCATGTTGGTTAGGAGAGAGTTGGAATGCCTCATTGATGAAAGACAGCAAAAGGCGCTTCAGAACCTTGGACTCACAAAAAATTAGCACCTAAAAGTGACGTCATCATCGATGAATCTATGGCTGAGCAGCCTAGGAGTATTTTAACTAATCTAACCAGAAAAATCGTCTTAAATTGCAATATTTATCTCTAGCGTACAATTAAACGAAGATAATATATATTAAGTTAGCAATTAACTATAGAAAATTGCAGTGCATGATGGTGGAAACTTTCACAACAGTAGCGCCGAATATGTTCCCTTTCGGTGACTCAATTTAACTTATTTTTTCTTGATTGAAGCCTTATTTACACTTCATATTCACTTCACAGTACTCATCACAGAATATATCTATTCTTACCCAACATATATAAGCACAATTATAGCCAATTCTGTACGCGAGAGAAACCACAGTAACAGTTAGCCATTGCTCGAACTTCCTGTACTTGGCGACAACATTTTTCGACATTTTGCAGCTCAGGTAGCTGGCCAGTCTCTAGCGGGACACTGAATGAAATAAATTGAAAGAAATACGATGATATGTTCAAGAATACCATATACGAAGGTCTGACGCCGCACACCTAAAACACTTCGGCTAATCGATGTGATGTAAATTTGCTACGTGCGGTCACAGCTATGTTGTATTTCAGTCCTAATGAGTCCTCCCGTTGTATTCTTTGCTTCCTGGCTTGCCTGATACAGAGCGAAGGAGGGCCCAGAATTTGTTGGGATTGCTCTTGGGGGTCACAATCTTGGATGGTCTGATTCCAGGCCTCCCGGGCAGCGCTGCAGATGAGGCGATCAGCTTCATACTGCAAGTGAGGAAGGCAAGGATCGTGAGGGGTAGTGGCGCGAAGGTGGTCACGGCGGGTGATTGCGTCTTTGGCTTCCCGGATGAGCCGAGAGATGTACTCCCTACGATGGCCAGCTGGTATGAGATGACTGGCAGCTGATATAAGGGCACGATTGAGAGCCTTCAGTCCGCCGCTACAGGAGGAAGGAAATGGGAGAGAAGCGATTAGTTCCTCATCCTTGCGTGTGAATTTCTCTCAGTTGGCCCTCCTGAAATTTATGAAATTGCGTCTAGGACCGGGAGGTGAAGAATTACTGGATTCAGCAGCGATTAAGATGTGTAGGTGGTCAGAGGAGAGGGTGGTTGTGGTGGACCAGGTGTAGTCGAGAGCTAGGTGTGCTGAGATAACGGTCAGGTCTGGAGAGGAGCTCGGACCATCACGAGGTAGCCTGGTTGGAGAGTCACCATTGAGGAGACTGAAAGCTCCGTTGTTTATAGTCACTGATCTCCGCACCCAGGGGAGCAGCCCGCTCATCCTGGGTGGCAGAGAACCAATCGGAGTAGTGGGCATTAAAATCACCCATTATAAGGGTATCAGCATGGGAGGCAGAGAAAAGAGTGGAGGAGTCGAGACGATACCCAAGACGGCAGGAACTCGCCGGAGGAACATAGATGTTAAGAAGGGTAAGGAGTGAAGAACCCAGGGTGATGGCGACACCCAGGTGTTCAGCAATGTGATCATCAGAGAAAAGGTGGTTTGTACTAATTTGTTGATAAGGGATTTTGACTAATCAGGAAGAGCAGATCGCCACCACCGTTGGCGGTAGAACGGTCTCTCCGGACCGGAGTGTAGCCGGGGAAGGCGGGGAGCGAAGAGCTAGGAGTAAGTTTGGTTTCCTGTAGGGCTTCGACGGCGATGTTATTGCGGTGGAGGAAAGCGGCGAGTTCGAGTCAGCAATGAAAAAGTCCGTCGTTAACAGAGCCAGTCAGCGGCTCCTAACGTTAAAACTACAGCATCATAGGGAAAACAAAATTATGGATTTATCATTCACCAGTTTCAGCACGACATCGTTCAGTTTAAGGGTGGGTAACTGGTTCAGTATCTTTTTGCAAGTTAGTTAATGCAAGTTGGACGCGACATTCACTGTTTTATTGCTGTACCGTCCGCAGCGTATAGTAGCCTAGCTGATTTTTTTTTTCTTTTTAATTCTACGGAGCAATTGTATGGCTTCTGCGTAGTATCTATAGACTTTTTTACTTCATTATTACTTCGTCAGAAGTTAAAAAATTTGTTTCTCTGATGTTGTAAAGTTTCATATAAAAATCTTGATAAAAAGTCCTGGAAATTATAGAGAATAGCAGGTAATTGGTAGAAGACAAAAATAAATTGAAAACGTGAAGGCTTTCACTTATATGGTCCCCTCTCCAGAATACCATATTACACTGGATGAAACTCACTTGATCTATTGCATTCTAAGGACGATAAACTTGACACTAAAAGTGCTTCAGGCACATGCGCATTTGCCGGGTTGAATTCATTCGCTCTTTTACAAGCCTTAAGCCAACGCGCTTTCAAAATTTTATCCTTCAGAAAACTATAAAAGGCCGTAGGTGCTTTGATACGTATATTTGTGCAACTGTAAAGACTGTAGGATACCGTGAAGAGGCAAATGGAATAATGAAGAAACAATGTAAAATAGCTATTCATCAAGGTAGTCGTAACTTGTGACGTCACAAACTTATTACCCGGAGCTTGGACCCTCGGCGTGCGCTAACTTGTTAATATTATATACGTATCATCATTCTTGGGTATGGCATGTGTCAGGCATGCTCATGTGTTTATTTACATAGGTAGATAAACACCATTACTCAAGTTGAATCCCGGGTTTCATATGATTTATGTTATCTGTCTATTTGTCACCAGATGCGTTAGAAGCATTGACAAACAATTGGATCACACACTTTTCTACGAGTCCTGGCTTAGCTTGATGAAATGTTTACCAGTCGGGGGCTCTCCCACCGTGGATGTTTTTGAACTGCTCCTTAATCAATTACGTCGACCTCTTTTGTGAGGAGTTTCTGAGTATTTTGACGCAGGCTTTGAATTCCGGTTGCTAGAAAATGGTGTGGAATGAGCAGCCGATGGACTCTATGCGTCAAACACACTACACAGTCGCACATCATAAATGTTAGAAAGGAGTAATGCAAGTTATTTGCAGTCACTTTTGACTGCGGATATTCTTCCACTAGTAGTGCGATGCTATGGTTTGAAGAAGTGTTGGTAAAGTAGGCTGCATAAACTCCGCGTACCGAATAGGACAATAGAAGGATCTAGAGCAGAGGTTCCAACATTTTCTGTGTCTGGCACCCCTGGATAGCTTCCAAAATGTTTTCGCACCCCTTACAATATTCATAAGCAATAAGATTATGACAAATAAACTTTACACTAATTTTTGGGTAGTGAACTTAAGTCAACTTTGAATGACATAGCAATAAAACAGGATTTCGTACGCCTACAAGGCCACAAGGTCTTCTCACACCCTCTAGGGTGTTCTCACACTCCTGGGGTGTGAACACTTCTGGTCAGGAACCTCTCAACTAGATTAGATAGGCGACAGTAGACGGACCAACAGGCCGATTCCCAGAGAGACACCGGAACTTACTCCCCGGCCCTCTCTGAGCTATTCCCATTATGTACGCATGATATAGATGATTGAGCAAAAAAAGAAGAGAAAAAAGGGAACATCTCAGCCATGAGTCAATCATGTTTGCACGCAAGTGCAATTTATAGTCGCTGATCTGCGGAGCTTCAAGCCGTGCGCAGAGGAGTGGCATTTTCACGGATTTCGACCAGATTAATTAGCCGGATCGTCAAGTTTGGCGTGGCATTTCAATGCACACGTAGCGGGAGAAACGTTTTCGTAGCTGCAATGTCCTGGCGTAAAGTTTCTAGAAGTTGCATGGAAAAGAAATTATAAACATTTGTTGAATAAATTTTAAACTAAGGCTAAAATAATTATAAAGTTGGTGTCGACATATTTCAATAAAAACTTAACGTTTCGGTAAATTACTTCCCATCATCAGAAATTATAAACTGCAAAGGATGCCTAAAAAGAATTTTCTATTTTGCATGAATGAAGTTTGGACATGTATTAACAGGGGGGGGGGGGGACCTAAAAGGCAAATGACTACAGTGCGCTTTGAGGGTCCGTATATAAGCGTCGGACGGTATGGGAAGGCAAGCGGAGGGAAACGAGCAATTACAGTCGGAGGAAAAAGGGTCAGTCATGGATCGTGACGAGTGGTCGGGCTGAAGACATTATATTGAGGCTAGGTTTTGTTTTATGGATGTATAGTGATTCTAGAGTAGTGAGTTCTATTGGATTAGAATAAGCTATGATAGAGAAGTCTTTCCTGCTAATTGGATGGTTGTTCTGCTCTGCATGAAGACGCCACCATTTAACGTAAAGTTCTAAGAAAAACGGAGTCGTTACATGCCATAGTAGTCAGCAGATAATACCGGGTTTTGCAAAAGTCCTGACCTGTTTTGTTTTGTCAAAGTGTGAAACTCATTTCAAAGACTTGATGAAATTTATTGACAATGACTCATTCCTAAACTATTTCAGATAATTTAATAACTGGTAACAGTGCTCATTTTCATACATTGTTGGTAATGGAAACAAGAAAAATAAAGATAGCAGTTCTCTTTTACGCGGTTCACTAGAAGGCGGACATTGATAGGTTGCAAAATGTCAGTTTATCAACGGTGAAACAGGTCAAAAACCGCCTTAAGAATAATGAAAGCCTCAAAGATCGACCACGTTCAGGCAGACCACAAGTTATTCAACGGAACAATGTTCGAAG
>LQNS02000141.1:34681475-34705343 GCA_001587735.2 Parhyale hawaiensis | reverse complement strand
ACTTATATTGAGACATCGACTACACGGTACCATAGGTGAAGGCCCACTCGAAATCCTTCAATAAAATGTTTTCTAATTATCATGTTGCTTCTAGCAAAAAGCGATCTCTTCGTGGGGCTGCAAGCAGAGTATTTATCAGCACGGAATACTAATTCGTTGATACGGGTTATCGACGGGCGATTGTTATTGAATTTTTGTTTATCATGATGATCAGAATATGATCATAATTAACGTAATCTTTGCATCACTCTGAACAGTTTCTTTTACTGTTTGAGGAAACCCTGTTCAGTGGAAAACATTTGATTGAAATTTACTGGATTGCCCTTAGCACTCTTTGCGCAGAGTTAAGCGCCTAGTATAAAGCAGTCTATTGTTTAGGCTAATAGGATTAGACGAACTCCGTTCAGGCGGTAAAAATGAGAGCACAAATATGTATTTATTGTTAATCTCATAAGAAATTTTCCAGTTTGTGAGTAGATAACATTCAGGGAGTAATAAAAACATATTATTATTAACACTAGTGGACCCAGGAAGCAAAGAATGTAACGGGAGGACTCAATAGGACTGAAATAAAACATAGCTGTGACCGCACGTAGCAAATTTACATCACATCAGCGAGTCGAAGTGTTTTAGGTGTGGGGCCTCAGACCTTCGTATATGGTTTTCTTGAACATATCATCGTATTTTTTCGATTTATTTTATTCAGTCTCCCGCTCATGACTGGCCAGCTACCTGAGCTGTAAAATACCGAAAAATGTTGTCGCCAAGTACAGAAAGTTCGGGCAATAGGCTAACTGTTACTGTGATGTCTCTCGCGTACAGAATTGGCTATAATGTTGCTTATATTTGTTGGTAAGGAATAGATATATTCTGTGAAGAGTACTGTGAAGTGAATATGAAGTGTAAATAAGGCTTCAATCAAGAAAAAGGAGTTAAATTGAGTCGCCGAAAGGGAACAAATTCGGCGCTAGTGTTGTGAAAAGTTTCCACCAACATGCACTGCAATTTTTTATAGATAATTGCTAAATCAGTGTGTATTATCTTCATTTATTTATACGCTAGAGATAGATTTTGCAATTTAAGACGATTTTTCTGGTTAAATTAGTTAAAATACTCCTAGGCTGATCAGCCATTGATTCGTCGATGATGACGTCACTTTTTGGTGCTAAGTTTTCGTGAGTCCTCCCGTTGCGCTCTTTGCTTCCTGAGTGGACCCGTGCGTGAAAAAATTCACCCAATAATCGATATTTTCTTTTCATATATAGGCCGTTGCCGAATCTTCTCTTCTCTGACTTGCTTCATTTTCTTTATTGATCCTTTGCCGTGCTTTCAACCTTAGGTCTTCTTTTCTCTAAATTGCCGTTTTCACATTTTCCCGCTTACGCTTATCAGCAGCTCTCATTCACTTTTGTAACCATTCTGCTTCAAGTCTTGCTTGACTGGATTGCATAGACGATTCATCTCTCTCCATGCATTCGTACCACGGCTTCGATCTTGAGACGGTAGAAGTCTCGTACTACTTACAGGCTACGTTCCCCATCTTCCTTCCTGATTAGACGTGCGTCTTCAACAGTGAGAGGCAGACGTAAATCTTGAGTAAAACACTGCAATATACTTGAATGCAACTCCAGTCAGCGTGTATGCGTGTTAGTGCTCCGTAGCCAAGATATGGTCTTCTGAACTTGAATATCTGCTTCACTGAAATGCTGAAAGCAAAATTTGCACCTTCAGAGAACGACAGTGTGAAGGATGATATGCGTGTTATGGAGCTGGAGGAGCCAAAGGTAATGGACAGAAATACATGGAATAGCAAGATCTGCTTCAAGGACCCCATTTGAACGAGAATAATACTGCTTTAGAAGAAGAATTGAAAGATAGTAAGCTAGAAAATTAGTTGTCTACTGCCCGTAAGCAATCACCCCCTCCAAAGCGCTTCGTTGACCATCTGCCGAATTTATACGTCGTGACCTGAGAGAAAAAAGTTATTAAGTCGGACTCCAGAAGCTGCATTCATAGTGTTCCGGTTTCAAAAAGTGCTTCAAGCAAGAAGTGTCTTCAGATAAAGGGATAAGGATCAGCCGTCGCCATTTTCTGCAATCTGGTCATCGTTTTACACAATCTGCTACCTGGCTTATTTTTCGCCTATCTATTCCCTTCAAACCGGACACGAAATAAATAAATAAATACACGAAGCGTTTTATTATATAACGATGCTATTATTACTCCCTAAAAACAATAAAGTCGGAGCTAGAAAGTAGGAATGCTGGTGATGTTTCGAAATTAAATAATACTAAATAAATAAGAGTCGTGAGTTAGACCGGTGATGCAGTTTTCGTAAGTTTATGCTATTACAATGTGGCAGCATAGTCTAAAAGATACTTCTTGAAGTAAAAAGTACTGTATAATATGACATAAGGCTTAGATACACGGCCTATTGTTAATCCTGTGAGGGTCGAATGAAATGTTGAGTTTTCGATAAGACTAACACTAGCCTTGTTTGAGGCGTCATTTATGAAGTAAGCTAGTCCTCATGATGAAGTGAGCTGGACCTCATTCATGGTGAAGTGAGCTAGTCCTCATGGTGAAGTGAGCTGGACCTCATTCATGGTGAAGTGAGCTAGCCCTCATGGTGAAGTGAGCTGGACCTCGTGGAATAGAATTAGTTAGTGGAACTATTTCAATGTATTTACCCAATGTTAAGAGTTTGGGAGACCATCTATTTTGACCAACAACGGAAAGCCATGATCGAGAGACAAAAATAATTAACTAGAGCTCTCCGAGAGGGCGTATACATCCCCCAAGCAAGGCAATGTAAACGATAAATTCAAATTGGTCCTGACACTAAGATTGTCTCTTGATCTTCACCAAAATTCGGTCATTTGTGCCTCTAGACAGTAATAACAGCTTCTGCAATTTTATTGGAGATCCGTCCGTAACTTTTGAGTTATGTTCTGACAAAATCTTAGACAAACATTAGTCAAACACTCAAACGGGCCAACCGATCATCACCAAAATTTGGTTACTTATGTCTTTCATTATTTCTAAAAATTTCTGCAAATTTCATAAAGATCCGTTCATAACTGTTTGAATTATCTTGGTGACAGACAAATAGATAGATAGACAAACTCGACAAAAACATAACCTCCTTGGCAGAGGTAAATAGCTGATGCTGAAAATAATACCACACACGGGATTATACTGTACTTGCGGAATACTATAGCAAGAGGGTACGCGAACTTCCGATACCTGGGCACTGAAAGCAAGTCATGTAGTTACTTAATTTAGGGTGAAAGTAACTGTAACAAGTTTCGTGCGATTGCCAAAAGTGAGGTCTTCCAGCTACTTTAGTGATGCGAAATAAGACTGAGCAGGCTACAGCCTTCGTCTCTACTTTTATGTCCTCTCGTAACGAGCGATGTTATGTCCGGGACAAAGTTCTAAGAGCTTCTCGGTCTGTCAGCGCCTGATGTTATGCAAAGCAACGTTGCCGGTTGTTGGTTTCGGCAAGGATTCTAATTTTGCGATANTCGTCTCTACTTTTATGTCCTCTCGTAACGAGCGATGTTATGTCCGGGACAAAGTTCTAAGAGCTTCTCGGTCTGTCAGCGCCTGATGTTATGCAAAGCAACGTTGCCGGTTGTTGGTTTCGGCAAGGATTCTAATTTTGCGATAACTTTAAAATGCAAAAAAGACTCACAGGTGGAGCCAGTAATCGTAAGGAAGGGATCCACTGACGGGCCTCTCCGCAGGGAAAGCCTAGATAGATTTTTTTTTAAATAGTCAACGCTAACATATCTTCAACACTATATTATATTACCTAACATGCTATGCGCCTCTAAAAAATTGCCAAAATTTTTACTCTAACCATTGCAATGAATAGTTTACCGACTTCATGTCTTAGCCATTCGATGATCGATTCCTGTTTGGAAGCGCCGACCGCCCCGTAGCTATCTGGCATCTGGAGCAGCTACACACACGGTACGTATGCCTCGAGAAGTTTGACTATAATCAGAAGTGAAGTCTGCGACGCAAGGCGTTGCTTCGCCCGTCCAACCAGTATCGACGCCCATAATTCTATGGCTAGCAAATTTTGCATCTTGATAGCGTAGGCCATCCATTTATGCGGTCCAGGAGGAATTGCAGACTGGACCTTATCCAGCCTAAGTATTCTGATACCGAAAGCAGTGCTGCTGTTGTTAGGTGCCTCGAGACATGCCGATGCCATGGCAATTTTTCCTTATCTCCTGCCTTCATTTGCCGGCAAACAATTTACACTTAATGCATTTATGGTTTTCATGCTGCTGAACAGGTGCAGCGTGGAATGGGTATATGTCTGTATCATCATAATGCAACACATTCGCGTACATTATGTAAATTGCGGTAGCATCTAATACTTGCTTTGGTATTTATAATAGATTCATAATGGGAACAGTAGAAACATTGCAAGTTTTTAGTGTTGTCATCAAGCCTTGACGTTAAACTAACAAAGCATTAGAAAATAGCAACAGTTATCGTAATATAGTTTAATTGTACTCAGGCACCATCAAACATTTGCTAATGCCATTGTAATGCTTTCATGATGAACTGGAGAACCATACAGTAGTAGCTACAGTCATCATACTACATTTATGATGAATTGGCGAAACATGTCTGAATAATATTAGATTATAGTCATTACAGTAAAAGTATGTGGATTCACTTTTGTTTACTGATATAAATGAATAAAATCATCGTTAAAATACTCGCATCATCTTAATACATTAATGAATATATGTAGTAAAGTGTTAGTGATGCTTAGTAAATATTCCTATTTAGCTTACACACACAAGTATTAATAACTGATACATACATCAAGGTAATGCTTTGTGACGGCAGTATATTGAAATTAACAGGAAAAAATCTCCTGTCGTCAATATCGCTCGAAGAGAATGAATGAATTAGATCGTAGGTGGGATGGGTTACTTTCACCGCTAGCTCTCATTGCTTGCGGTGAAGCAATTGCAACTTTTTCCTGCTCTCATGTCGGCCACACACAAGATTGCAAGCTCATTAAAAATGAGCCCAGGTCAGCAAACGTATCCAATATGTCGCGGAGTAAGAAAAGGATTACTATATCAGTTGCGTTTCGTACTGACATTTACGGCAGTTTTACAGTTTGTAGTTTACGGCCACTTACGGAGTTACGAAAGCTAACTATGACAGTAGCACTTGTCGAGAAAGAGGATAAAACCAGGCAAGTGAATGGCAAATTGGACTAGCTGCATAAATTTGACCGCAGCGCCTGCGGTTATGATGAGGAGTAATTGGCTGTGTTTATGACCGGCACGCGTGTAGTGAAGGAGTAATCGAGTCTGGAATAGGACGCAGTTACTGTCCAACAGTAAAAGAAACTTTGTCCCGTCTCATTTTGCAAAGCCAACCTACGGAGTTTTGACTAAAATCGGGCAGAGATAAGATCGAGTATGCTGGATACGTAAGAAAATTGCTGAATTGAACTATATCCATAGAGCACAACTGCACATGTAATGTGCGTGATTTATCAATAAAACGGAATCATATTTGGCTATTAATTAAGGGCAAGTACAGACTTTAGTTTATATTTGGCCAAGATTTCGGCACATGTCGAGTTAGTGCCGAAAGCTTAGCCAAATATGAACTAAAGTCTGTACTTGTCCTTAATTGCTAAATATGATGAATCTCGACAGACGTCTAGCAACATTTGCAATGGAACACAATGTAATAAGGCGATGAAAGGAGTGAAAAAATCGCGTACTACTGTCATGCATACGAAACTCACCTGGCGAAGCGAAAGTAATTATTTCTGATGTAACAGGTAAAACGTCTTCTGCTGCAGACTCGTGAGGCATGGTATGAACGTTGTTTGTGACAATCGCGTCACCGGAGCGCTGTACTGTTTCAAGTAACACCTTCCTAGGGACATCCAGAGACACATTTGGCCTGTGTTGCAGTCTAAGTTTACTTAGCAATTGAGACTTAATAGCCTGGAGTCGCAAGAGATGCATATCAGCAGGCAACATAGAGGCAGTGGGCTGAGGATCGTGCGAACATTGAGGGCACGGATCATCTCTTGCTGTCCTTACATCGCTGTTCCTAAGATCAGCACTAACTGCCGCTACTGCTAATAGAAGCAGGCAAGCAGCCACCCTGCTACCGCTAGCCATCGTCTGCAGGAGGCGGTGGCATCTCTGCACCAAACATCAGAGCACTACAGCCGCGTCGGCCGAACTGACGGGGCAGACGCTAGCCAGACGACCGGACCCGGTGCCAGGACGTTGGGCCCCCTTCTTCCCCTCCTCTCGGGAGCATCAGTCTTGTGAGTGAGGACGTGTGTGTGTGTGCGGCACCACCCCTCCCACAACCTCCACAGTCTGACTGCTCCTCCCAGCCAGTCTTTCCATCGGGTTCCTCTCGTCGTCCCTCGAGTGTGCAAGCAAGCAAACCGATGTCACCCTCGCGGCCTTCGGTGTCTCAGCAAGCAGTTTCTGTGGAAAATTACGATGGCTTCAGCGGCGAGCCTATCTGCTATTAGGCGCACTCTAATGCCCCTTATTTAAACGCCGTGTCTTCGCGTCGGCCATGGAGCAAAAATATAACTGAAAAGTGCCGCAATTGGCGAGCTAGGCTTTGTTCTTGCTGTGGGTGTCGAGTTGTATCCATGCGGTGCCGAGGTGCTCACACCATGACATATGATAACGACTTTAGTGGAGGGCTGCTGACTTGGACTCTATTTCTGAAGGCGAGGCTGTGCCATGCCACAGTGAGCATTGTACTGTCCGAGGTTGGGCAAATTTCTGAAACTTAGTACCGTCGTGTCCAATGCTGAGACTGTTTTGTCTTTGGGCTGATCCTGTTCCGATTTTGGAACTGATACTGTTCCGGCTTTAGTGCTGATGCTATTCCGGGGCTGAAGTGAGCTGGTTTTGAGGATGTCATTGTACTCACTCAGCTCTGAGGCTAATAATGTGTTGACGTTGGGGCTAATAATGTGTTGACTTTGGGGCCAATGTTGAGATGAATTTCGGATTGATATGGTGCTGGCTTAGTGGTAATACTTAGTGGCTTTGAGACTGGTATTATATGCTGGCTTTGAGGTCGATATCGAGGGGACTTTGCGGTTGATACTGTACTGGTTTTGATACCCATACTGAGTTGATTTTCGGATTGCATAGGCCCTGAGCTTATTTGGGGTTGAAGCTGAACTGGCTTTGGAGAAGATACTGTTCTGGCTTTCGGAGTAATAGTGCGTTGAGTTTGAGGCTGGCACTACGCTGGCTTTGGGGCAAATACCGGACTGGCTTCAGAATTGGTACCAAGCAGGCTTTGGGGCTGATATTGAGCTGGTTATCAATGGCGATTCTTTCCTGACATTTGAGGGCCGAGATTATGTCAGGTGTTGGACTTATTTAAATTCGAGGCCAGTGCCGCACTATTTTGGTAATGATGAGCTAATTTTGGGAGTTTAAACTCCGTGGGTTTTGTTGTTGTGTTGGGTTTGGAGGCAGATATAATGCTAGCTCTGAAGCTAATACAGTTCTGGCTGTGGAGTCGACACAGTGCTGGCGTTAGGGCTCGATCCTGAACTGGGTTCAGGGCGGTTGTTCGGCTTATTTAAGTCGGTGGTACCATGAATTTCGAAACCCTTTTCAAAAGTTGTTGAAACTAGAGGTAAAACAAAAGGAGCAGACTTTGTTTACTTAGACTTCCAAATATCATTTGACAAAGTCTTTCATCAACGGTTAATGAAAAAAAATTAAAAGCCCGTGGCATCCAGGGACACTATTCATGGTGGATTCGAGTGTGACGCACGGGTCGGTAACAGCGAGCGAAGCTGCTTGGAGAAACGAGCGACTCATTGCCGGTCTCAGCTGGGGTTCCACAAGGGAGCATGCTTGGCCCACATCTGTTCATAATTTACATCAATGGTATTGACTTAACATCCGTAGCAAAATCAGCAAATTTGCAGATGACACAAAACTCTGTCATCCTACAAAGGATAGAATCTAGCTCCAAGACCTCGACCACTTAATGGAATGGACTACATCGTGGCAGATAAGCTTCAAAGTCGAGAAATGTTCAGTAATGCTCGTAGGACCGGAGCCGGAGAACACGTCCAATTGGTAATGAACGGGATAGGATTAGCAACTATCTCCCTATTACGTGACCTGGGCATAACTATCACAAACAAAACTACAACGCAGTCAGCAAGTTGACAAGAGGGTCCAAATGGCAAGATGAGTACTGGGATTCATCACCAGAAATTTTGAGTAGAAATCCAAAAGCATGATCATTCTTCTGCACAAAGCGCTAGTGCCCCCGCATTTAAAATTTGTTACTCAATTCTGGTTGCCATATAAATGCAACGATATCGATAAAATGGAAAGAATCCAACGCAGAAAAACAAAATTGATACCTCAGCTGCGAAAAAAGTCGCCTACAGGAAGTAGAATACATCATTTTAACTCTCTGAAGTAAAGACGACTCACAGGGCAACTAATAGAAATATTCAAGTACTAGAATGGCTTCAACGACGTACCTGAGAAACAACTGCCAAAATCTCGAGTGTAAAGATCGACGAATTTCTTTAAGTCAGCAGTTTCCCGTTCTTTCATAGTGAACATTTGGAGTAGCCCCTGTAAAGTTGCCGGTGCAGAGACTGTAAATAGATTTAACAATCCTCTCGGCAAACATTGGAAGCAACACCCTCAACAGCTACTGACTCCTTCTCTAGTATTCACATACTCACACAATTTTTAATGTAAGCTGTAATATAATAATCCAAGAACACCTCCCGCTTGTGGAGACACAAATGTTCAATAAATAGATACTCTTTACGACCAATGCTTCCAGGGCCACTATAATCTATTGTCTTTCACACCCCAACTTACTTAACGTCTCCGAGCTCCTTAGATCAACAGCAATTAATCATGCTGGCACGATCAATTCTTTGACTGCGCTTATTTTCTTCTTCTTTTCCTCTTCAGATATGCAAATGATTCTGACATGAAGTTAATGCTCATAGAGGACCGGAGCGTAAGTCCCGGCTGCTCTTTGAGAATGGGCCTGTTGTTCCTTCTACAGCCAGCTCTCTATTCTAATCTTAACTTTTTATTTTTGTTCTCTCTGAAGTTAAGTTAATGTCACAACCAGTCGGTTGTATTCCCGATAAAAAATTTCAACTAGGTTTTTGATAAAATGAAGAAAGAGAAGTTTACGCTGTATTAACATTCGGTATTATTTTAATTTATGCATGTCAAAAAAAAATTATTTTACTTGACTGATTTTTTGATGTAGATTACGAATCTGAAATCCGTTTTTGTCGGACGGACCTAGTTTTTGAGATATATGACTTAGAAGTTCCCATTGTTTTCCTATGAGAGAAATACCCGGCGATGACAGAGTGTACTGAAACACCTATAAATAGGTTAGGTTCGGTTTGGTTAGGTTAAAAACAGTTTTAAAAGGTGTTCCATTACACTCTGTCATCGCCGGGTATTTTCTCCCATAGGAAAACAATGGGAACTTCAAAGTCCTAAACCTCAAAAAGTAGGTCCGTCCGACAAAAATGAATTTCAGATTCGTAAGCTACATCACAAAATAAGTGAATTAAAGAAAATAAGATCATTTTTTAGACGTGCATAAGCCAAATTTTACCTAAAATTTGATTGCTTCTGCTTTTTATGAGGTAGAACATGGACGGACCTTGACTGTCCACTCCTCACAAATGAGGCTGATGGCAAATTGGTAAAACCTCGATACAATTTGTTCCATTGAACGTACCGACTTGAAGCCAAAATAAACTGTTCTTTTAGACGAGAGGAAAATATCTATTGGAAAGAAACACGCATACATGAGCACTGGCCAACGTGAAATAGCAAAATTCATTTTAGCCAATTTTAGGTCATTTTGCTGTCCTAAGCTTCAATTATCGTCGTCCACAGTCCGTATATAGCTACGAATTTGTGTTTCATGCTGATAAACACAATATATGCACCTCCGGGAACAGTTTACTCTATGCTTGAGGTCGTTCTGTTGTCTGGAAAAGATTTTATAAACGTTTAATCTATTTACAACTAGAGAACTCTGAGAGTGCATACTTCCGCCAAGCGAGGCAACGGTAGCAAAAAATTCAAATTGGCTCTGAAACCATAATTTTCTTTGTATAAACTCCAAAATCCAATCAGTTGCGGCTTTTGATAGTAATAACAGCTTGTGCAATTTTCTTGAATATTCGTTCATAACTTTTTGAGTTATACTGTAACAAACGTTATTACAAACATGAGTCAAACATACAAACGAACAAACCGATCTGCACCAAAATTTGATCATTCATGTCTTTTAACATTACTAACAACCCCTATAAATTCCATAGAGATCCATTCATTTTTTTAGTTATTGTGCTAACAAGCGTAAAATTAAGAACAGTGACAAACGAACGATGAAACAACGGATCATTATCAAAATTTGGTCATTTACTCTTTGTTATATACCTAACAAGTCATGTCAATTTCATCAAAATCCATTTTTAACTTTTTGAGTTATGGCATTGAGAAAAATGAGGCAGACAAACAAACAAACAGATAGACGTATCTTCACCAAAAGTTAATCATCTGTTCCGCCTAACTTACCTAACAATCCCTGCAAATTTCATCCAAATCGGTTCATAACTTTGAGTTATCTCGGTGACAGACAGACAGACAAACAAGCAGACAAACATGACGAAAACATAACCTCCTTGGCGGAGGTAATCAGCCATATTTGCAAATTTTCGTGGGCAGTCGAGGTATCGTGTGGTCCATGGTCCCAGACCCTGCCATCACCAGTACAGGCTTTGGCCGAAAAGAAGAAGAGGAGAAAGGAAAGGAGAAAAGCATCAGGTGGTACTACCTGATGGAAGAGAGAGAGGAGCAGACTGCGGAAGACTGAGCACTGTAGTGAGCTGCTCTTGAGAGCAGTCACAGGGGTGAGCGAACCGACAAGGTAAATGAAAGTTGGCGCTGTATTATTCTTATATTAGAGACAAATTCCAGTCGTGGTTAGAGGCAGGGTACAAAGAAAAGACAATCGTAGAAGCTCTTCAAGGCTGACGGTCGGTTCCAGTCTTCTGACGGCGTGGAGCTGAACTTTGCGCAGCTTCGTCGCTAAAGACACGATCACGAGAAGGCCAGTATCGCGGTGCGAAGTGAACGTGTACAGCTGTAGCGGGGCAAGACCATGAAGCCATGCGAAGTCAGCCTTGAACAGCCAGAAACGCAGGTGTACAAAACACAAGCCAATGAAGTACACAACAGCTTGAATAATGCACCGAGTCGGGATGCAGCGGACTGGGAGGCCCCGAAGGGCCCCCGAGAAGTGTTACTGACCAGACCTCTTCGGTGCTGTAGTAGAGGGGCCGCAGATGTCAAGTTCAGGGCTGGAACCTGAACCTCGAGCTGGTAGTGGAGCTCGGGAAGGAACTGGGAGCTGGAGTAGAGCTTGAGATTGAACTAAAGTTGAGCGCAAATACTGGCCGTCTAGCACACTAAAGAGCATAATCGGTTTTCTGGAGCGCGCGGTCACTTGCCAATGCCAGCGTTCAAGACGTCGCTAGTTGACCGTACCGCAGAGAATTCAGGCACCGTCTCAAGAACGGGAGATGATAAGCAGTGTCGAGCGTTGGATGAGGTTTATGCTGCTGTGATGCTCTACCGTAGGGAACTGATGATGGAAAATTCACTACAGTACCCAGCTATGGCATCAGCCTGTTCATCTCCTCTCAGGGATGCCATTGGACCAAAAGAGGTCTCATCCGTCTTTAGAGTGGCATTTTCTCCAACTCAGGGGCTACTCAGAACGCTAAACCCAGAGCCGGCTCATACAAACAAAGAGGCGTCCGGTGGCCGGACAATGTGGGCGGCCTGATTACGAGCAGGCCACGCATAGTATGACAAAGCCGTTGATTCGTACTATGACAAAGCCCATTACGAGTATAGTATGACAAAGCCGTTGATGATCGCATCTGAAACAATGGACAAAAACTCAGACATCATCAAAAACTACGCAATTTCAACAGATTTTTCCTTATAGTATTGGGAAAAAAGAATACCACCACGCATTGGATAACCTGGCTAAATTTTTGGAAAATCTTAACGTCTTCAGATTCGACAATCTTTGACCCTCTCACCTGATGAGCCGAAGTACGGTGAAACGCGTCGTGGGAAACCAAGTTTATTATAATTATTATTATTATTATCGAAGGGATTTCACAACCCAAACTTTGGATTGGTTGAGCGATGTTTGGCATTCTAGCGCTGGGTCCCATCCCGTAACCTAAGGCTCAGAGCACTTTGCGAATGATGTGCACTGTTCACAAGCAGAGCGCTTTTCTGGAGGGTTCCTGGATGGAGATCCCCGCACTTTAGCTCTCGCAGGGCAGTCTTGAGATTCTTGGACATTGCCCCAGAGCTCCGATGACCACTGGAATGACGTCGACCTACATCTGCCACAGTCGCTGAAGTTCGATGGCAAGATCGCGGTACTTTTTCTTCTTCTCCATTTCCTTGTCGATGATTCTGGAGTCGAAGGGGATTGAGACGTCGATCAGCTTNGCGTGAAGTACTCGATCAGTTTCCATCCGCTTGTCCCACTAAATTTGTACGGCTTCGTTTTCAACCACGGGCGCGGGTTCGTGCCCGTACGACCTTTCACTGGCCGGGAAGTTATGGATCCGCAGGAGGGTCCTGTGGAGGTGTCGAGCAGCTTTATCGTGCCTGCGCTTGCATTCCTTTTGCGCCAGCACTCCGCATTCGCTTCTAACGTGGTGGTGGTGGTCTCATCTGAGCACTTGCAAATTCTACAGGTAGTGGGCACGTTTCTTCTGTCGATCTTGTTTTGGATGTACCTGGTTCTGAGGGCTTGCTCTTGAGCTGCCATAATGGTGTCTTCTGTTTCCCGTTTCAGCTCACCCCTCAGGATCCAGTTCCATGAGTCGGGGACTATTTTGTCCCGAACAGCTTCGAGGTACTAGCCGGACATCTTCATGCTTTTCTATTTGTTAGTCCGATCGAGGCGTCGTCGCTGTTTGAACTGGTCAGCCGTTTCAGTCTCTTTCAACAACTTCACCTAGATAAAGCAGCGTGCCCGCGGGTCGTCGCTCTCTCTGAAGTGTTGGGAGAGGGCTCATTTTTCCGCTTCGACGCAGTCCTCTACGCGGATGAGGCTACGGTCTCCCTCTCTCCTGTTGAGGTAAAGTCTGTCTACGTACGATCTTCGATGCAATGCTCGATTGATCTTCATGAGCTTTCGAGTCTTGATGTCCGTGTCGGTGCAGTCCTTTTTTGTCCAGCTGATAATGCCAGCAGGGTAGCGGACTACGGGGACGGCCCTGGCGTTAATGATGGTGTTGCCTTCATTGAGGTGGTATTCCAGGATGAGCTAAAGTCGGGTGAGGTACTCATCCCGAATGGAATCTTTCATCGTTCTGTGGAGCATGGACTGCATGGTGTTGTACTCAATGATACCCAGGTATCTGTAACCTGTCTCCTCGATGTCCTTGATGGTACCTTCTTCAATGGTGATTCCATCGGACGCAGAAATCTCTCCTCTTTCGATGCTCCGCATTTACTGATGCCGAACTGCATTTTGATGTCTTCGGAGAATTGATGGACTATACTAAGGAGCTGTTCTACTTGGTCCTTTGATTCTGCGTACAGCTTCAGGTCGTCCATACAAAGCAGGTGGTTGAGCTTCATGGAGCGTGCGGCTATAGTTGTAGCCCTGGCCGGCCTTGTTCAGGGTCTCGGAGAGGGGGATCATGGTCAGGACAAAGTGAGTGGAGATAGGGAGTCGCCTTGGAAGATGCAACGCTTGATGCTCACGTCGCCGAGGTGTTTATTGGCGCTTGTGAGCTGGGCCTTCCAGGTGGTCATGGTAGTCGCGATTAGGTTACGGATGTTGCCGGCAATACTGTAGATGTACAGGCATTTCATGATCCAGGATTGGGGGACCATGTCGAAGGCTTTCTGGTAGCCAACCCAAGCTATGCTTAGGTTTTTCTTTTTGCCCCTAGCATCTTTCATGAGGAGCTTGTCGACGAGCAAGTGGTCCTTCGTTCCCCTGATGTTCCTGCGGCATCCTTTATGTTCGTCGGGCAGGAGCTTCTTCGAGTCCAGGTGTTGACAGACTCGCTCGTAGATTATGCACGTCAGCACCTTCCACACGAGCGGGAGGCACTTTATAGGGAGGTAGTTGCTGACCTCCGTGCCCTTTGCCTTGTCCTTCTGGATTAGGACTGTCTTCGCTGTGGTCATCCAGGTGGGCACGGATCCGCTTTGCAGGCGCTCGTCGAGCTGTGCATCAATTCTGGAGTGCAACAAAGTGAAATTTGTGACCCAGTAGCTTTGCACCATATCTGGTCCGGTTGCTTACCAATTTTTGGTCTTGCTCAGTTGCTTTTTGAGCTGTTGACTGGTGATGGTAAGGTCTGGATCTGCTGCGACGTTCTTCTCCTTGACGTCGCGGAGCCACTCTGCGGTATTGTTGTGCCGTACCTCTTTGCTTCAGATGTCACTCCAGAATCGGATGCTCTCTTCTACGTTGGGTGAGTCAGAGCTCGTGTCGTCTCCTCTAAGGGTTTGATAGAGGCGTTTTTGGCTGGTGTTGAATAGCTGGTTCTGATGGAATCCAGTTACTCTGGCCTCAACTTCAAGCGTCTGACTTTGCTCCTTTTAGCAGATAGCCGCTGCTTTAAGGTGTCTTCCAAGTTCGTTAGACTGACTTCGATACCTCGATTCCAGCAGCGCCGTCTTTTCTTCGTCGTGGAGATTTCCTTTACGCCATTCGGAGATCCAGCTGAAATGTTTCCTGAGGCGGTGCTTCCAAGGAGGATCATTTTTCCGCTGGGTCCGTTGTGGTCGGGGTTGTACCTCAAGGATCCTCACTGCGAGGTCTGCTCCAGCTTTGATGAGGGTGTTCGTCTCCGTGATGTTGTTGGTGTGGATTTTACCAATTATTAACATTTGGAAGAGACTATACGTTTGGAAGTTGTTCGCGTACAGGCAGTCAACACGTTCGAAAATCGTTTGGCCAAGCAATCTTCAACTCCTGAAGCCTAACTGCTTTAGATACAGCTTTGTTCCACTATCTTTCTATCTAGCTTAACATCTCGGAACCTTAACTGATCCGCTGCAATTGATCATACTCGCCACCCTGGCTGCTGTTTACCCTAAGATATTTTATTTTTTATATTGACATAATGGCAATAGTTTTAGAAGGGGTGAAAATTTGAACTCGGCTCTTTTCTGAAAATGGACCTCTTGATCTATCTATTACCAACTATCTAATTTAATCTGCTATAAACTGCACCTGCTGCTGCACTACGACTTCACAGAAGGACCTCTTATACAGCTTTTGCTACTGGCCCGGAAGCTACTGAAATATGTTTGTGTACGAGCTGCATTTGGGAAATCTCACCGAGTTTAAAATTTTCCATTCCTTATATTACTACTCAAGACACTCTAGACGCGACAATTTGACGAACTGGGAATTAACAAAGGTTGTGTTCGAAGTGGTCTTTCCCTCGAATATCTTGCAAAACGCACGCCGCATTTCAAGCTGTAGCATATCTAGTTATTTTTATATTTTTCCTTTTTATCGCAGATAGGTTAATCATGTTTAACACAATCGCAATCACTAATCTCAATTAGGCTTGTAACCCCACCTACAAGGCGCACCTAGGTGCCTCCTAGTCTCATAGAGTAATATGTCAATTTCAAGTTTTGTATTTTCTTTTTTGCCATACATAGGATGAAAGAATATTAAACATGAGTGTCAGTCACAAATTGTGCTACTTCTTTAGTAGCTCTACTTTGAGGTTTCAAAGAGTATATACTATATGTATTTCTAGCTTTGAATTTTCTTTTTAGAATGTATAGAATGGAAAAGTATTACACATGTGCGTCTGTCAAAAGTTGTGCTACTACGAAGTTTCAGAGAGTAATATAACTAGTTTATGTTTTAAATTTTCTTTTTATCACATATAAGGTGAAAAGTGTTAAAAACGAAAAAAGAGCTTCTTCTTTAGTTTCTAACTGGTTAACACCGACTACCTAATTAGGTCAATCCTCAAGGTCAATCGCCAAGTCGATAGTGAATCTTGTCCATGTATTAGTTTTAAGGATGTTACTTGTAAACATGAATACCTAAGGGTGCAGCGGCCTGATTTGTTGGGCACTGTATCCATATGAGAAAATAAAGAATTTTCTTCCTTTCTTCCTCGAATATCAAGTTAGTCAAAGCAAGGATCAGACCAAACGTAAAGAGATCAATGTGGAAGTTGACCTGAGAGATCAACGTGAGTGCAAAAAATGGAAAACTCTGCCAAAAAAAAAAAAAACTTGCACTTATCTCCAATCAAGACGCAAGCGTCAGGGACTCATAGGGTCGCAAAAGGAAAAAATGGTCGACTACTAGAAAATTTATGTGAAAAAAGTTTGAGGGGGTTTGTAGAGGAAAACTATTCACTATCGAAGGGAAATTGAACCGTCTAAATGGCTGAGTGTTCCAGAAGACCGTTCGAACACGTCCCACATTCTCTAAGAACAGCTCCCAGGGGCGAGGCACAAGCCTCTGTCAGTGTTGGCCTCCATTTTCAAAGCGTGGAAGTCAAGTCCTCTTTAATTTTTGTTCAACAAGATGCAAAAATGAGCTCAACTTCGAATGTCGAACAAATTTCTCTCCAGGGAGTAGAGAAGCTGATAATCACTTTTATAACAAACCATTCACTTTCCACTATTTGAAAACGTTAACCACCGAATTTTCGTCACCCAGTCTCTCTTCTAAGGGCAACAGTATCAGATATCTTTGGTAGAATGAAGGATTTCTGGCCAATAAAACTCAAAGCGCAATTACCAGCAACGAAGGTATTCTCACAACAGCCAGTGCTCAGTGGAGTCCCACAGTGTACTGTCCTTGGCCCAATACTCTTCCTTAACATGATCCTTGACATAGGAAACTAAAGAATTTTTTTTTTTCCTAATTTGCGGATGGCACCCGAATAGTGACTGCAGCACCGTCAGTGCTTGGAAGACGTACGCACTCTCCAGCAAGATTTAACCAATGTTCTTTGGCGTTCACCGGGCAATAACATGAGATGCAACGAAACAACAAAACTAACTCCATTTCCGAACAAACATCAATATTTGATAGGTGACAGTAATAATCCTACCAAATAATAACTGTTTGTTCGGAAATAGTGTTAGTTCGGCAATTGGGTAATCCCCCTACAGTACGGAAACAAGTATGCCTTTCGGAAACAACAGCCTACACCATAAGTGTTGGGAGTGAAATCGCAATAGAGAAAATTTTAAAGATCTCGAGTTGAGCAGACAAGCTAATGCTACAATAATTAAGCACCATGTAACCGAGCTGTAGCCGAATGAAAGACAAGCCAATGGGTGCTCAGAATTTTCTCGTTGCAAGAGGGGGCAGACACAATGCTCACTGTATAGTGACAGCTGGTATTGCTAAGATAAAATATTGTTCTTTTCTTTCGATGCCACACAAACGAAAGATCTAGAAGGCCTGAAACTCTCCACAAGCCAAAATGTGAGGCCTGCGACAATTAAACTAACGTCATGTGTACTTAATTCAACGAGGTTAAAGCGTTTTTTGTCATCTCTGAAATATTTTGAAAGGAATAATTTCAAACGTAAATGAACAAATTCTTACTAGACACTAGGAGCTTACTGCAACCTACTTGCGACGTACAAATTCAGACCTAAGATAATAATGATGCAGTTGCAACGAAATAGTGGTATAGTTTCACTGTCCCTGTGGCAAGGCTATTCAAAAACATGGCTCGTCACTTTCGAATGACGTTGAAGTTATAAGTTATAAGACTCGTATTTATTAAAAAGACGAGATAAACAAACTGCAGACGGTTTCATGAGTTTTGCAGCTTACTCACTGCTGACTTTCCCCATGGTCAGTGAGCTGAGCAACGACAGCTCTGTTCACGGCGGGTAGCGAGCATAACACCACCTGGACGCTGTACGAAGATCGCCTAAAGTACCGAAGGTAAGCTAACAGGACAGTTCACCTTCTCACACGTTACACAACGAACAACTGAAGTGTCGCAACGATTTTCCAATATTTCATAAAAAAAACAGTAACACATATATAGGGCACGACGTTAGTGTGTAAGTCGTGAGTGTGTGAGGTGTTTACTAAAAAGTTTTTATAGACTTCTAATTAGGAGCTACAGTAAGGGTTCCCTGCTCTGCTGTCGTTAGTCATTGCGAATTCTGTTGTTGTAAGCACAGCCACTAGAGTACCACCTGTTTATGTGACTGTCAAGTATTAACCTGTAGTTGCTGCTAGTACCACATATGTTTTTGCGGCCTTGTGCCTGGCCACCTATTTTTGCAACTGGGCCATATTACCTTCGCCCAGGAGGTTATGTTTTCGTCGTGTTTGTCCGTCTGTCTGTTTGTCTCTTTGTTTGTCTGTCTGTCACCAAGATAACTCAAAAAGTTATGAACCAATTGGGACGAAATTTGCAGGGATTGCTAGGTATGTTAAGAGAAACAGATGATTAACTATTGGTGAAGATATATTCATCCGTTTGCTTGTTTGTGTGTCAGAATGCCATAACTCAAAAAGTTATTCATGGATTTTGACGAAATTAACATGAGTTACTAGGTATATAACAAAAAGTAAATGACCAAATTTTGGTACTGATCTGTTCGTTCGTTTGTCACTGTTTTTAATTTTATGCTTGTTAGCACAATAACTCAAAAAACAATGAATGGATCTTTATGAAATTTATAGTGGTTGTTAGTAATGTCAAAAGACATAAATAAAAAGACTTTGGTGCAGATCGGTTTGTTCGTTTGTATGTTTGACTCATGTTTGTTATAACGTTTGTGAGCAGTATAACTCAAAACGTTTTGAACGGATCTTCAAGAAAATTGCACAAGCTGTTATTACTATCAAAAGGCACAAATGATTAGATTTTGGAGTTTGTGCAAAGAAAATTATGGTTTCAAAGCTAATTTGAATATTTTGCTTCCGTTGCCTCGCTTGGCGGAGGTATGCACTCTCAGAGGGCTCTAGTCGATATTGGAATATTTGCAATAGTTACTTTGCACTTGTAAACGCATCTGGGAAGCTATTGTAGTCTTAATACAAGTTATTTAAATTGGTAGCATTGAGATCTGGCCCAAGTGCAGTGCCAGTGATCTGCCACTTCTTACCTGGTATATTATGTTGGATTGGGCAACCCAATGGTTTGTACGGTTTCGAGTGAATTATCTAAAAAAAAACACTAGGACTTTCTAAATTACCGGAGATTTTAGCGATTGCTAATGTGTAGTTGTGGCTGAAACTGTACCCATCTGCCATATTGCTCGAGAGTTCATCCTGCCCCCTCTATATCTCCGGGGATCTCTGTAGACTACTTCAGGATCAAGGACCTGTGACCCCACATAAGTGAATTTTTTAGATGCCTGATCTAAACTCAACAGATTTTTCAGTTAGGTCCAGCTTGAAGTCTGAGGTCTACTCCTCCTACACAACAGCTGAAGCTCTGAAACCATTTCAAAGTGTGCTTCACCCGCACTGCCACTTGTAATCACGCATTTCTAACTCTGGAGCTCATATTTAGAATGAGCTGCCAATTCTAATGCATAATGTGACTGAATTTAATCAGTTCACCAAGATGACACAGTCGCATTTTGAGAAATCCCACTTGCTGCGCTAAAAACTTGCTCAGCTAACGCGACAATTAGTCACTTACTCTTGCTAATATTTTAAGCTTGTCTGTTTCTTCTCTCACGTAGAAAATTCTGCAACTGTGTTGCCTACCTATCAGTTGTACTTGCGTTAAGTTTAATTTGCAATGCACATCGAATTTCAATTTTCAATAATGCTTTTCTAATTTTAATTTTTTTTCATGTAACTACAAAAAACTGGTAACAAAGTACTTGCCTCTTCAATATTAGTTTACTAGTATCCCGTCAATCATATAACGGGTGGCGACGACCGTCCAATGGTGTAAATCTGCAGACCAGTTGTCAAGTTTCCCCATGTTAGCATTAACACTGAATACTTCAGGGTGTTGCGCTCTTAATATGTTAGATACAGCATCCAAACGAAACCATACATGCATTTTGTGACGTTTGTTTGTTTTGAAAAGCTCCTTTAAAAAAGCTTTGGATGATGTCTCTAAGATAAGCTGAGCAATGTAGACGAATTTACGTCCCAGACTCGAGCTTGAGGTTTGGCAAAGAGAGATCATATCGAATACTAATAGATTTTAATGTCGCTAGAAGTCACAATAATGGCTGTAACAATTATTTCCCTATCAGTATCGAAATGGAAGTGACATAATTTAATTTATTTGTTCAGGCACTTTGTCTTCACCTTGTATATGCCAAACAGCTAATTTTAACCTTGTGAAGGCGAAATGAAATATGGCTTCTCGTAGTATGCTGGAAATGTCTCAAGTGTATAACGCTAGGATTTATTGGTTCAGTCGAAATCTTATTTGTGTTACTTCACAGCTGTACCACAATCTCAGCTACATCAAGGCACTCAAAAATGAAAATTTTTGACGCAAGTACAAGCAGTCTTGCTGCGCAATTTTTAGATTGGTGTACTATGGCAAAACTTATTTGGTATGCTGATGGGTTATGTTATAGCTAATATAATTACCCCAGCCAAGAAGGTTATGTTTTCGTCGGCTTTGTCTGATTGTCACCAAGATAACTCAAAAAGTTATGGACGGATTTTGATGAAATTTACAGTGATTATTATGTAGGTGTGTTAGGAGAAACAGTTGATTAACTTTTGGTAAAGATCTATCCATCCGTTTCTTGGTTGATCTGTCTCTTTTTTCTCAATGCTATAACTCAAAAAGTTATGGACGGATTGTGATGAAATTTACATGAGTTTTTAGGTATATTACGAAGAGTAAATGAACAAATTTTTGGAGTGATCTGTTTGTTTTTCAGCTTGTTTGTCACTGTTTTTAATTTTATCCTTGTTACCACAATAACTCAAATATTATGAATGGATCTTTATGAAATTGATAGGAGTTGTTAAAAATGTTAAAACACAAAAATGGTTAAATTTTGGTGCAGATCGGTTTGTTCGTTTGTATGTTTGACTCATGTTTGTCATAACGTTTGTTAGCAGCGTAACTCAAGTTATGAACGGATCTTCACGAAAATAGCACAAACTGTTAATACCAATAAAAAGCACAATTGATTAGATTTTGGAGTTGGTACAAAGAAAAACATGGTTTGAAGCCAAATTGAATTTTTCGTTACCGTTGCCTTTCTTTGCGGAGGTATGTGCTCTCAGAGTGTTCTAGTTCTGTATGTTTTTTACATGCTGAGAACTGCAGTGCCCCAGAGATGCACCAAGAGGAAAATATGTCTCAAAATTTCAAGCACTATCTTCCCGGCTAAGTCGTTAGGTCCAGCTGAGTGCATGGTAACAAGCAAATGTATTAAAGTGTATTGAGCCGCAAAAATAAAAGCGGAAACTATGCCAGATGCAACAGCGTTTTCTTCGACTGCATGGAGCCTGGGCCAAAGGTTATCGCGTCATAAGCAAGAGAACAGTCCATACAAGAAGCGTTAGGGTGTAGATGAGAAACATTCAGGTGGCGTCAAATAATGCCATTTGGTGAGCTAGACTAGGAGTGGTGCCACACGGCGCCACGGCCTCTAGATAGCGACCCTCGCCAACAACCTACCTTCACGTAGCAACATGAAGCTGTCGCAACGTTGTAATAAGGAACAACTTCACAAACACATGACCGTTGTCAGTAAACAGACGAAGACATTTGCCCCGAGAATGGTGTTTTTGCTGACCTTACTCTAGACAGTTGCTCGCTGCCATGGAGTTGTGTCCCACTGTACGTAATGTCCTTCTGACATACTCTAAAGATCAGCAGTGCTTGGCTCAAGAGCTTATACGTGTTCATCTATCTTTCAGGGCGAGGTGCGTTCTGCCGTCGTCGCCACATAATTCTCTTGAATAAATAGTGAATGGAGACATGAGCAAGCAATGACTATAAAAGGTAAACATAAGAAAGAGAGTTAAAGTCTGTGCTTGCAATGAGGAAATTTTTGCTTGAACGGAGTTTCTGCATAATATGCAAAACATTGTGGAAGCAATTGCTCTTCGTGCTTGCGAGCCTGTAATAAAAATATTGGGATACAGCCTTTGACACTTGAACTCTATGAACATCTCGCCTTACAGCGCATGACCATCTCAAAAGTTTCTCTTCTGCTCAAGAGCTTTGATACCAATTGTTGAGTTTCTTGTTGCTAGCTTGCTGGGTGCGTGATGCACGTGCGTTTGACGTCCGTACGCAGTCGCCTGGATGCTATGCGTGCATCCATTGGCGAGCTGAAATTAATTAAGTCACTTGCAATTAATTAAGTCACTTGCAATTAATTACGTCACTTGCAATTAATTAAGTCACTTGCAATTAATTAAGTCACTTGCAGACCTGAACAATACCTGTATAAACCAAACTCCTATATCCTGCTACTAAGACAACTATAACAACAAACGAACAAAACATGTATTTCTCTCCGTAGGAAGGTTGTCTGGAAGGGTTAAGTAGCTAATATTATCAATCATATTTTTTAAGGTCATGATAGAGAGAGCTCCTCCCTATTCTTATCAAACAATCAGTGACATACACATATCAACTTCAAGAGTTCTCAAACCTCAATGATACTATAACAGTTGCGCAAACGTTGTAATGAATGTCCGATTTTGCTGCCAAGATTATGACTATAGCTGGCAGAAATCAACATAAGCAACCAGTATGTCACAACATCTGCTAGCTTTTCATAAAAGCTACCGTCATGTACAACAATGTCTTTCCTTGAAAGTAAATCTGTTCAACTCGGAAAGTGTGCAATTTCAGCACATGACTGTGTTATTTTAATTAACCACTGTGCTAATATTCGCTCACCATGTTATCAACTATAGTCTGACCATTTTATCAAGGTAGTTCGATCGTTGTCAAAATCCTCTATAGCGCTGCCAATTCTACGGATATTTGTGAGGTTTTGTTCGGCCCATATTTTAGCTCCGCCCACTACCTATATATAGAGAAATCTCAGAAATACCCTTGGAATTGGCACCGCTATAGAAAAATTTGACCACTACCGAACTGCCTTGATAAAATGGTCAGACTATATACACAATTAATTTTACGGCCTTTTTACAGGATGTATTACCTCACACTTAGCATTTGCAACTTCTATATATATAATGCAACAGTTCCGTTCTACAAAGTTACCGGTGTTTTTTTTTTAATAGTACTTCTTATGAGGTCGATACATGAACAATGTGATTCATATCCTATATGACTGCTCTACAGTTACGTTCTCTGGCAAGTGCACAACGAATTCCTCAAAAGCAGTACAGCCAGAGAATCTTTTGTTCATACACGACAGCACAGAAATTTATTATGGTACAGAGTGTGGCATAACTTAATTTTATAGAAGCATTAATAAACGAATACCTTTACTCCCTAGAGATGGGCCGACAATACGTGCTGTTTTATTGATTAGGAGTCTGCAGGGACCACGGCGTTGGCCCCACTAGTCAAATCTTTGACTGCAGTTTCATGAGCTGTACTGCCATTAGATCTGAGAAGCTTAGAAAACGAGCAAGTTTACCTAAATTCCTTTCACACCCATTCAAGGATAACGGAGCATTGTCTCCTGCAGTACTAGTAAATCTTCAACAAAAACTGCGAATTGAAGCTAAACACGAGGGTGATTTTCTTTCTGTTGTCTTGTATACGTTATCGCCTCTCCGTATAAACTCAAGTGATGAGCA
>LQNS02000141.1:34667881-34681281 GCA_001587735.2 Parhyale hawaiensis | reverse complement strand
CACCCATTCAAGGATAACGGAGCATTGTCTCCTGCAGTACTAGTAAATCTTCAACAAAAACTGCGAATTGAAGCTAAACACGAGGGTGATTTTCTTTCTGTTGTCTTGTATACGTTATCGCCTCTCCGTATAAACTCAAGTGATGAGCAGAACCTGTTCTGCTCTTTATGAGGGTCAGAGGTTAAGATAAGTTGGGACGTGTACGAGTGAAAACACCGAAATGTTCAAGTTTACCAAATAAACGAAAGAATTATTCAGTTGCTGAGATAAGCCAAGAGCAATACTGCTGGTGAGGTCGGGACACAAGGTGATGCTTGCTCCCCTCACCAGCTCTATGCTAAACCGACTCTCTCTGTCATAACATTATTGCTATGTACCCAAGAAAGTTCTAAACGTTTTTTCTCTCTAGTAAAATTCACAAGAATCTTCTTGGGCAACTGATAGTTATTGGTGTGCTGTTGCATAGAGGAAATTTAGAATTGTATGTGTAAATAATGGAATTGTATCCATGCTAGCCGTTGGGAATGGATGGAGATGAATAAGTTAATACTTCCAGTCACCCCGTTGTATAGGCTGCTGACGCGTTCATTATCGGGAGATCTTACGTTCGATCCCAGCCAAGGAAGAAAAGGCCTTGATACTCGGAAATGTATAGCGTCAGCAATTCCAGTACTCGTAGTCATTGGGGATGTACTTGCTAAGAACTATGTTTTTTTCTTTTTTTTGTTTGTTTGTTTTGTTTGTTTCCGCAACTAAATATTTTATTTGTAGCATTTGAGGACATGACCTTCAAAGTTCGCTCTGTATATTTACTTTAAGGAGTTGTCGATTGGCTGGTTAACCCTATAAGGACCACTGGGCTCATGAGTCCCGTTTCGCAAAAATTAGGTCTCTAAATAAAGAAGTGATCAGGGATTTTTGGATCTATGAGCGCTGCGAATATGAGGCGGTAGTCGGAGAACTACGATTTGAGACTATCTCCAATCTGAGAGAAACGGAAACTTGGTCCTTAAAGGGTCAAGGTCGTGCTAACTTAAGCCCACAGGCGCTTGACTTGTGTGAAATTTCAAACAGTGCACGACTTCACCACTTTGAATAATGTTCCGGCTGTTAGAAGGTACCCAATGACGTTTGCTGCGGCTGAAAATTTCGCTCTACGAAACGAGAGTGAGTTTCCAGCAGACTCAAAGACAATGAATTAAGGGTAATGCCTGCCTGAAGCAATTCAATGGGTCGAAGCTAGCGCCCATGTCTGGTGCTTCAGCTGAGTGAAGCCTCGAAGGTTTAATTTCAATCCCTAAGCAATGACGCAAGTTTCTAGCTGCCAATAATTAGACAATATTCTGGCGCCACGCAGTACACCCGACTTATCAAGGGCTTTCGATGCTAAAGCTGGGAAAGTTGAAGTCACCTGTAATACAGGAAAACCCCGGTTAACATAGTTTCGAAAAACATAGAATTTGATAAAAATAGCCTCGATTTAGACACTAAGACTCCGATTTAGCTATGAAATATGTATACACCGTTCCTCAATTAACATAGTATTTAGACAACATAGAAAATTGTCTTGTAACAACTTATTCGGTTAACGTAGGTTCGATGTACTCAATCTGAACTGCATTATTATAATTGCAGTACGTAAGCTTGGCTTATTGTTTGCCACATTTCGCCGAGTACAAGTTCCAATTTTAGCTTCTAATGCAGGGGAACTTCACAATGAAATTGCGTGCCTAACTGATGAACGAATGTTTAACTCGCGCAAGGCCGGGTGCAAAAAAAAAAAAAAAAAAATTAAGAACAGCCATTTTGTGCCGGTGGAATTCCCAAGTTGCAGGTACTTGGCTTTACAGGGACTAGGATACATTTCCCAGGTTGCATTTTGTTTTCATCACCAGCGAACGAAGTGAGAGAGGTGATAATGTTTTCGTTGAATATTTAATTATATATATTTATCTGTCCACCAATAAGTGGTCGAAGGAGTTGAGCTATGTTCATAATTTTTTTTGCAGAGAGTCTGGTGGGGTGCCCTCGATGTGACCCCAGACCAAAAAACTAGGAATAGCTAGCCATAGAACATGACGACAATGAAATTTGCTGTCCACCCAAAAGCAGATAGAAGAAGTTGAGCTATGTTCAATATTTTATGTAGGGAGTCTGGTGGGCTGTCCTCGATGTGACCCATGCGAAACAACTAGGATTAGCTGGCCATCAAAAATGACGGCGATGAAATTTGCTCCCACCGCGGGTGATAGTCCTACGCCCCGAGGCGTTCTAGTTGTCGAATAATTTTCACTTCAGTAGACTAGTGTATTCTCATTATTTTCTAATATATAATATTATACTTATTATTTTTGTGAAATATATTAATTTATTTTTGTTATTTTCGTTAAAATACAAAATGTAAACACCTAAAGACCATCTGAAAATGACGAAATTCTAAAATATAACAAATGTATATAATTTTTAAACGCTAAATAAAAAATATTCTCATATTCATAAAACTGTCTTAACTAATGAATTTAATTTTTGCTTAAAACAGGTTTCCAGTGCACAAAAGTACCTCTTGTAAACACTTATGGCCCTCACTGTATGCTGTCACATAATGTACTTCCTTAAATATTAAATAAATAAACTAGAGCCGTCTGAGAGTGCATACCTCCGCCAAGCAAGGCAGGGGTAACGAAAATTTCAAATCGACTCTGAAGCCATGATTGTCTTTGTATCAACACCAAAATCTGATCACTTGTGCCGTTTGATAGCATTAACAGTGTCTGTAATTTTCTTGGAGATCCTTTCACAGATTTTTGAATTATGCTGCTAACAAACATTTTAACAAACATAAGTCAAATACACAAACGGACCAGCCGAGCATCATCAAAACCTGATTAATTATGTCTTGTATCATTTCTAACAATTCCTGAAAATTTCACAAGGATCCATCCATAATTTTTGAGTTATTACCTTAACAAACAATTTAACAAACATGGATGAAACACACAAACGAATGATCCGATCATCACCAAAATTTAATCAATCATGTCTTTTAACATTATTAACAATACCTGAAATAAAGTGTTCCTAGGATTCATAATTTTTGAGTTATTACCTTAACAAACAATTTAACAAACATGGATGAAACACACAAACGAATGATCCGATCATCACCAAAATTTAATCAATCATGTCTTTTAACATTATTAACAATTCCTGAAAATTTCACAAGGATCCATCCATAATTTTGAGTTATTGCGCTTACAAACATTTTAACAAACATAAGTCAGACACACAACAGGAGCAGCCGGCCATCACCAAATTTAATCAGTTATGTCTTTTCCCATTACTTACAATTTCTAAAGATTTCATAATGATTCATCCATAATTTTTTGAGTTAGTGCGCTAAGAAAAAAAATCGAACACAGCGATAAACAAACGAACAAACAAACACATCTTCGCAAAAATTTGATCATTTACTCTCGTAATAATACCAACAACTGAAGTCAATTTCATGAAACTCCGTCCATTACTTTTGAAATTATAGAACTAACAAAAATAAGCAGACAAAAAACAAAACTGTTGGACAGATATTCACCAAAAGTTAATCATCTGTTCCTCCTAACATACCAACCCATGTGTGTTTCATCAAAATCCGTCCATAACTCTTTGAGTTATATCTTGGTACATAGGGACATAGTGTAACTGCATGGAGGAAACAGCTTTTCACAAGATACATTACACACCCGGTTAATACCATCATTAACAAACTGTACTGCATTTCGGCTCATTGTTTGGCCCCTGTTTGGTAACGGCTTGTTTTGCTGTCGGCTGTACATGTTAGACAGTTTGTAGCTAGGACCATTACGGATCACCTTGCGTAAAGTGTTATCAGGTTTTTCTATCTTTATTTGGAGACAGAGAGGGCATATCCTTGTCCTGACTTTTAGGCAGTCGACAATTCAACAGGAGAATATTCAATTCAAGAACATGCAGGAAACGGCAACTACCATTTTGCCTTTCATCAGCTCATTTACTTTCTATCTACTCCTTCACGTCGGGATGGAGGGACTAGCAAGCAATCAACAAGTGTTTTATAACCTCCACCAAGGAGTATGTTTTTGTCGAATTTTTTTTGTCTGTCTGTCCGTCTGTCTATGCCTCTTTGTCTGTTACCAAAATAACTCAAAAAAGTTTTGGACGGATCTTTACGAAATTAACCGGGATTGATTAGATTTAGACTAGATTATATAGATGGCAGTAGACGAACCAACAGGCCCATTTCCAAAGAGACACCGACACTTACGCCCCGGCCCTCTATGAGCTATTGCCATTATGTCAGTAGGATACAGATCAGATGGATGAGGAAGAAAGAAAAAAAAGGGGGGGGGGAGAATCTCAGTGAACGCAAGCACGATCATAGCCGCTACTATGCGGGGCTTAGAGACGTCTATATGTACAGTTGGAGCGGAATAGAGTAGATTGATTAAGGTGGCCTCGGAAGCTTTGCCCGTTAAGAGCTTGCGAGGAGGAACATATGATTAATCCAATTAACAGTTCGTTTGTTTTTCTGCCCCTTTTTTCTTGATACCACAACTCAAAAATCTCTTGACGGATCTTTATGAAATTTTTTGGAATTGAGGGAGGCGTCACTAGGAGCAAATGACCAAATATTTGTTTTGATCTGTCCGTCCGTTTGTTTGGTTGTTTGTTTGTTTATTTATTTGCTTGCCTCTATGTTTATTTTTATGCTTATCGATAACATGATTTAAGCAGTTATGTATGATTTTTGACGAAATTTTCAGGAATTATTAGAAATGTTATAAGGCACAAATGGCCAAAAAACTGTGATGATCGGTTCGACCGTTTGTGTGTCTGACTAATGCTTGTCAAAATGTTTGTCAGAACATAGCTCAATAAGTTAGGGACAGATCTTCAGGAAAATTGCAGAAACTTTCATTACTCTCCAAAGGCACAAATGACCAAGTTTTGGTGATGATTATAAGTGGAAATCCAAGTTTCACGACCAATTTAAATTTTTCGTCAATATTGTCTATCTTGGCGAAGGTATGCTCTCTCAGAGTGCTCTACAATAGTTACCTCCGCCAAAGAGGTAATGCTTCAAGTTTTCAAAGCTGCTCTTGAATCATGTCGGAATACATTTTTAGTGTCGCATTCGATTAATAAGCGAGATTAAGCTTTTGAAGCTTGACTTGTCCCAAACTTCAGCAAGGGCGCTGGCATCGCCCCATTAAATCGAGTTTCATGTGTTGACATTCAATCGATTACCTATGAGACATGGACGATCTCAATCTTGCTCCGTAAAATTGAGCTTCCAGCCTCTACAACGTAATCGGATCGCTTCTAAAACATGCAGCATCATTTTAAGTGACGAATCCAACGGTCCTGTCGGACGTTCCCAAAAAGTCCAGCCTCGTAGTTTTAATTTCCCTCTCCAATCGAATGCGACCTAATATAGCTAAGCCTTGTGGACTCCGCCTAACTCGACTTCTGTCTACTGATCTATGACACCTTAGTTATATCTATGAAAAACGCCTTTATTACAGCGACGGTCTGCATGGCGTTTTGCGACCGTTAAGTCTTCCAAACAAGCTCAGAGACTGTCTGAAAAGCAAATAATATGGCGGCAGAAATGTGAGAGAACTTCCATCACGCTCCCGTGTGCCAACAGCCTCGCCTTTCTTGTTGCTATGCAGAAATCATGCCGATGGTGGGGGTGTTTTTTAGGCCTGGGTAGGCCGGCTGGCTGAGTAAGACAAATTCTGCTGCATCTCCCCGACCTCCCGCCCCTCCCTTTTGCTCGGAGCCTCCAAATTTTTCCGACGTCTTCGAAAAAAATAGGCCTAATTCTAGTCGGTAAATTAGACGACAGAAAGTAAAGGTTGTATGTTCAGAATTGAAATCTTTTAGCTTATATCACCTATGCAAGGAACTTTGTAAAGAGCCGCATTATTAGGCGGACCTAATAGAGGTTATATGTATATGAAATAGAGTATAGAGAATTTACGATGCAGCGTCAGGATCAAATAATTTGACTTATTAAATCTAGGCAGCTCAACTGAAATTATATTCTTGATCAGGTACAGCTCAGTCGAGCAGAGGGGGCTCAGGTTTCGTCCAGATCAAGAATAATTGGTCTGTAATTAAAACTTGAAACTCAAAACAAAATTGAAAATCAAGAGCCCACGAAGAAAATTCCAGAAAAGTTAGATCCAACTTTCTCAGACTGTTTGTTTGAGGCGAAATATTGGAAAACCTTTGAAGTAAAATAAAAAAAAAACATGCAGTTGTACTTTTGAGAACATCCAAGGACATAATCATTCCTTTGTTGAAAGTACTAGTACGGCCACATTTAGAATAAACTGTTCAATTCTGGCCGTCACACAAGTGTAAAGATATCAATAAAATGGAAAGTATTCAACACAGAGCAACGAAATTTATACCGCAGCTGCGAAACAAGCCGTTTATTTGTCGCTTACAGGAAGTGGGACTCATCTCTCTCGAGCAAAGACCATTCAGGGGGCAACTAATAGAGACTTTCAAATACTTGAATGGCGTTAATGACGTGCCGATATCGGGACCTTTTGACGGAGGCGTTAATGTTCGCCTGTGAAACAACGACCAAAAACTCAAATATAAAGATCGAAGAACTACTCTCAGCCAGCAGTTCACCCGTCCTTCATATGTTATGAACATATGGAATAGACTCCCCAATTCTCCTCCCCCCACCCCGAAGTTGTCGGTCCATACATTTTAAAATCGTCTTGAGAAACACTGGGAGCAACATCCTCCACAGTTACGAACTCTACCTCCAGCAGTCCCAAACTCGGAGCAGCCAAAGATTCTAAGCCGCTGTAATTTACTGTCTTTCATGCCCCAATTACTTAACGTCCTCGAGCTCCGTGAATTTGCAGCATTAGATTGTGCTCGCACGATCAACTTATGGCTGAGTTTTCTCTATTCATCTTGTTCTTTTCTTCCTCAGTTATCTTTAGGATTCTGAGGTAATGGCAGCAGCTCATAGAGGGCCGGAGCGTAAGTCTCACGTGGTCTATGGGCATGAGCCTATTGGTCAGTCCGTTATTCATTATCTAATCTAAAAAAAAAAATACCCACATACTGTCTCGATCACAGCAAGATTGAAATAGGAGGACGGATGGTCTTCAATTCGTATGTCGTTTTTTCTATATTTAAAGAGGTGGTAAAGGGGCATATTTACGTTATATTACTGTAATTCATAGCCCACAGATAAAACAGAAACTTATAAATATTGCATAATATTTTTTTTCCTTTCATCGACAAAGGAAATTTTAACATTTAGCCGGATTTCTACCGAGTATTTGTGACGTCACCTTTATATATCAGGTCATTTTTTCGCGCGTTTTGTAATTACGTGTTATAAAAATTTTTCCTTTAGCGGTCGTGCTCTCAAAAATATGACTCTTGATCTCGCACGCAAATGCAATTAGCAAAGGAAATATTGTGACAGGGATGACCAAACTCTGTCTTTCCTTCGACGTAAACTTCTGCATATATTTTATAGTTCGAACTTTTCTTGTAAACTACTTATTCTAAAATTATATCTTAATATCCTTTGCCCATATTTCCGTACTGCATGTTTTTTTATATCAGGAGATCAACTCTTTTACATGAGTTAGCAGTTTACTGAAAACAGTGATAAGCTTTCAAAGTTGCGCTCACTGCAAACCAGTTTATACCCAGTTATCAAAAATGGCGGCAAAAACGTTACATATATACCCCCAACTGTTCGTACTCGGACTTCTGCTACACAAAGGTTACTTAGTATCTCGTAATTTGAATTTCCACCTAAAGTGTCAAAAGAGCTAAGTGAGCGCTGTAGCACAGCGCGACCAGCCTCCTTTCTGTTCTGCAGAAAAAAAGAACAAAGGGAGTTGAGATTTCTCTTCAACTGGTGAAGAACATTGGCCCAGATTTTTCATGTATACCTATGCCTCGAGTTTCAACGGCACTGATGACACGACTCGATTCGTTGTCTATTTTAAAGCTTTCAAGTCCACATGCAAAGACTACACTTGGCGACCGGCAATGGCAGGATGCTAGAGTGTCATACTTCCGTGCGCTGGTACCTTAGATCGAGCCTTTCTTCCAGGCAGGTGCATGCTTGATCGAGGTGCCTGGCTGCTGAGTTGGCATTTCCAGCCTTCAGACGCTACTGCGGCAAGGATGGTATTACGGAATGTTACGTTTTATCATTCTCAGATTGAATAATGTAGGAATGCGCTTCTTATTATATGCACATCACAATGACTTTTGGAGATACTCGTATTTCCTACAAGGAATAAGCCGCATCCAATAAGCAATGAACCAATAAGCAAGGAGTGTAACGGGAGGACTTAATGGAACTAAAATAAAACTTAGCGGTGACCGCATATTGCCGACTGGCGTCACATCGACGAGTCAAAGTATTTGAGTGTGGGACCTCAGGCCTTCGTAGGTTGGGTTCTTGATCCTTACCAAAAATATAAGCAGCGTAATATTCTATGCGCAAGAGAAACCTCAGTAACAATTATTGCTAGAACTTTCTGTATTTCTCAACAATATTTTTCCGTGTTTTGTGTTGGGGTGCAGCTTAATTAAGTGGCTGGCTAGTCAGGAGCAGGAGATTGAAGGAATCAAGCAAAAAATATAGTGATATTTTTAAATTTGTTCTCTGAAGAGCACTGTGAACTGAATGCGAAGTGTAAATAAGGCTTCAGTTGAAAGCATAAATCAGATCGCCGTACCGGCCCAAATTTCGCCGCTAGTGCTGTGAAAGATTCCACCTGCCTCCACTGCAATTTTGTATAGCTAATTGTTTATTGTTCAATTAGATTAGATAGGCGGCAGTAGACACCGGAACTTCCGCCCCAACCCTCTATGAGCTATTGCCATCATGTGCGCATGACATAGATGCCAGAGGAAAAAAGAAGAAAACAAAATGAAAGATCTCAGCCACGAGTCGATCATGAATGCACCCAAGTTCAATTTATAGCAGTTGATCTGCGGAGCTTAAGAGTTTGTGACTCCTGGAAGACGTGTTGTTAGTTGTGGTTGATGTTTTTCTCAATGTTTCTGAAGACGATTTTTAAACGCGTTGACTGTCTCCGCACCGACAACGTCGGAGGGGAGTCTAACCCAAATGTTCACTATGAAATACGGAAAGAACTTCTGGCTTAAGGTTGTTCTTCGGGCTGTATGCTTGAGTTTTGGGCCTTTGTTTCGCAGGCGATCATTATGGTCTCTTTCAAATAGTCCCGCTGTAGGCACGTCGTTGAAGCCAGTCAAATACTTGTATGTTTCTATTAGTTGCTACCTGAGTCATCTTTGCTTGAGAGGGTTCAGGCCCACTAGTGTACATCCCCTTCATTTATTTATGCTCTTAAGAGATAAAATTCGCAATTCTTGGTAATTGTTCTGGCTAAATTAGCTAAAATACTCATAGGCTGCTCAGCCATAGATTCGTCGATGTTACGCCATTGATGACGTCACTTTTTTATGCTAGTTTCTCATGAGTCCTACCGTTGCACTCTTTGCTTTCTGCAATGAACAAATGCATCTTACGTGAGAAGCATTTCGTCAAGCAGGATAGCATTTGCGAGATAGAACTGAATATGGAATGTCAACGTTAAGCATTGTATTAAAACTTGGGTTATAATTATGTCTATAATATGGAACGTTTGTACTGTATTTTACTTGAACTTTGAAGAATGATAAGCGTGAAATTTTAAGCGTAATTGTATATATCGTACTCGAATACGATTTTGATAATGGCATAATGATATTCCTTTCAGGGCAAATCCATTGGATGATTATCTATGCTTGAATACTCTGAAAACTTGTCTTCGAAATTATTGCAGGGTAGATAGTAAGAGATTTTTCCAGCTTGGAAAAAGAGGACAGGTTATCAAAATTATAACGCCGATGAAAACTATCTGCTAAGACTGTATATACAACATGTAATATGAACTGAGTAACTCTTCTGATACTCACGAATAATAAGTTTTGTAGTACCCATTACGATTAATTTGTAAGCTTCTCACAACGTCCATCTAGTGCTGCACACGCTGTCTGTATACCAACGTCAGTGTTTTCCGGTCGCTCTGCGGATGACTTATCAGCTATGATTCATTTCCCGACAGGAGCCTCGCAGGCCGTGCGTTTGCGGCTCGACTCATTGCTGACTCTTTTCATCGCTAAATGAGCTACTGGAGTTGAACATAATTAATTTGAGAACTTTAAAAACTAGAGCCAATCCATGGCTTTTTTTTTTATAACGAACAAATGAAGTGCGGTAACATTACAGCACTTGTGCGGGGTTCTTCCTACCTCCGCTAAATAGGTTATGTTTTTGTTAGGGTCTGTTTCTTTGCTTGCCGGTTACCAAGATTACTCAAGAACTTTTCCACGGATCGCTACGAACTTTACACGAACGGTTAGGAACGCAACGAGTAGCAAATGACTAAATTTTTATGATAATCTGTTGGTCCGTTTGTTCTAGGTTTACTTGTATGTTTGTCAGTAACATTACCCCCCAAAAAATTATGAACTTATCTTAATGAAATTTGTAGAAATTGTCTAAATTTTGGTGATGATCGGTGCGTCCGTTTGTGTGTGTAACTATATGTTTGTCAGAGTGTAACTGAAAAAGTTATGGATGGATCTTCAGAAAAATTACTGGAGCTATAACAGGAATGTTAGGAGGCACAGATGATCAACTTTTAGAGATGAACGAATCGACAGCCTGGTTTCAGGACTAATTTAATATTTTCGTTAACACTGCATTACTTGGCGGATGTATGGGCTCTTAAGCCTGCTGCAGACGATAGTCTCTTGTGCTGCGTTTTCACTTCACCGCGTTCGAATACTTCGTTTCGTTGTGCCCATGCAAACACAACTGCGTATCTATCGAAAGTATCGATAATATGTTAACCGCACACATCGCTACTAAGAAGAATCATTGAAAAAGCCATTCACTGCTGGTTTGAATACTTGCAGACCTCCACTGCTGAACGCGGGCCCAAGCAATGAATTCTGTGCTATCACAGATTGCGGTACATTTATTATTTATTTAACATTTGTTTGTCGGGAGGTGTTCTTGGATTAATATATTACAGCTTACATGAAGAATTTCGTGTACATTCATTTCTTAGTAATATTACAGCTATAAATTCACAACCTTATCTACATGACTCAGTGCCATTACATACCAAACGAGTTAACTGAACTGGCACCGCAGTAGTGCTACCCAACGATCGCCTTCACACGAGATGCAAAATAAAATATATTTATGTCTCTGCTAATATTACAGCTTGTTCAATTAAGTGGGAAATGCAGTTATTGTTTCCCGAGGAAAGATCTACATGACTTAACACCATTTTGACTCAACACTATTTGTTTTCTCAGCAGAGAATTCGCACTTGTGCCTTGATAAAAACATCGAAACACGACGGTACTTCTTGCAATGCTCTCCTTTTATTTGCACACATTTTTTAAAGCTCCGTTTCCCACAGTTTACAGATAATTTAGCCCGCCATAAAGTTACACGTTGTAATTTTTTGTCGGCGTATCCGATTTTTTCTCACTATTTCGGAACCTGTGAATACTGCTGATCAACAACCCATCATTTTCCTGCTATGTTTAATGCAATACAAAGCAGCATACAATAAACGAAAATAGATTTGGTCCATTGTTTCATTCGCTGGAGAGTATTCTTTTGTTCTGGAGATGTCATTGCATTTCCTCAGACATCGCACTGTACTGGCTGATGCTTTCCCAGCAGCATATTCTCTTCGAAAATAAATTTAGAGCAGAGATGTCCAACACTACCCGTTTTCTTTACCCAGGGCGTATCTTGGCTACGCCTCAGACCCTATGAGGAATGATATCTGCTACCAGCAAAGCAAGTAAAACTTTTGAAAAGCAAAACGAAAACGTAGATATTATACGGGTGAAATAAAGTCAAGTCTCTAATTTACGCCTATCTATTTGTGAAGAGCGTGACACACTGACACACACACGTACATACAAGCGTATTAATATACTAGTGGCCCGTACAGTCATTATAAATGACGGCAACAAAATTAACACTTCACCAAACCCCCGCCGTCTTATGGGCTTCCTCATTTTTCCCGTATCTAATACTGAAGAAAAAGATTCCAAAGTACCCAACTTTTTTTTCGCCTTTTGAAATCTGAATTTTCTCCTATCTTATTAGTTCTATTTTCCCCTATCTAATACTGAAAAAAAAGATTGCAAGGTACCCAACTTTTTTTTTCGCCGAAGAAAAAGATTGCAAGGTACCCTACTTTTTTCACATTTTGAAATCTGAATTTTCTTCCATCTTATTCCCATTGAGCGTGACAGGAAAGATATAAATATATAAATAAATAAAAACAAACACGACGTGAATTATTATATAGTACTGTTGATAGTATGACGGCTTTCATCAAGTGAATTATCATTTGATAATTAATCATTTGATTTGTTTAACCACCGTTTCCGTCAAAAGGCGATCCGTACAGTGATGCTAGTCGTCCAGGAGGCGCAATTAGGAATATCCTATCACGACATCGGCTCTCCTCTGCCATATAGTATAAGTTGGCTCAGTGCACTACAACTGGCAGGAAAAAGGGCGCAAAGAATAGGAAAAGACACTCGCGTGGACGGGTCCTTTCATAGCCTTTCACACGAGAGAGACTAGAGGTGTCTCGTCTACAAGGTCAGCTATCTCCATCAACAGTCCATCTCCAGGAACAGAAAGGGAGAAAGATAGATAGAGAACCTACCTAAATTTATAAAACTAACCTTTTCAGCAGGAACTGCGGTTAGCTGCGACATCCCCTGCGGAGAAGACACTCTGGACAGCCCTTGGGTTCGTGAGTTCATCAATGGAAAACTACCACAGAATGGGATTGGAAAACCAGGCCAATTTAAACGCGTGATAATAATAAACGTATAACTGAAATTTGAGCTCAGGCAGTTTTACAATATAATGTATGGTTGCCATGGAGTGTAACTCCATGTAACCAAAAGGAAAATAGCCGTACAATTCTATTGTACATGACACAAGTGATGACACCGTGATGTAATATAGCTAAATGGTGAGATAATATGTAAATTACACTCAACCGCACCGAATCTAAAATGCTATTATTATTATTTTGAAAAGTTCCAGCAGCAAACTTTAACAAGAAATGGAATGAATTGGTTTGCTTGTTCTTTGGTTGCTCCTTCCATCCGTCGCGCTGTTAAGGATTTAGCTAGGGGAAAATTCATCTACTGACAAACAGGTTGGGATACCATAAAATTTCAGCCTTTGGAGTTGCGGTGACAAATATAGCTTCTGAAATGTATTGTCAAAAGTGGAA
>LQNS02000141.1:34624579-34635112 GCA_001587735.2 Parhyale hawaiensis | reverse complement strand
TTCCATCCGTCGCGCTGTTAAGGATTTAGCTAGGGGAAAATTCATCTACTGACAAACAGGTTGGGATACCATAAAATTTCAGCCTTTGGAGTTGCGGTGACAAATATAGCTTCTGAAATGTATTGTCAAAAGTGGAAATGCTGCATTTTATGAATTTCGCTACGCTTTGAAAGCTAGCTCGATACTTTTTGATGTGACGATGATGATTCTTCTTCTGAGCGTGGAAGATAAAAGGCAGTATCTTTGATGGAGTTTTTGATCCGGCCGGGCATAAGCTGTATTGCATATATTTTTTAACTGATTTTTTTTTTTCGTAGCAGTTCGAGAGGCTGAGTTTTGGTTGGAGTTTTCGTTCTTTTTGTGCTTAATCCATTTGCTAATGTTTTCTTTAGCTGAATCTCTTCGTAGCAGTTGAAATTTCACACTGAACAGACGCCTTTTTATATTCAATAATTTACACTGCAGCCAAATTTTAACCCTTGAAGGTGCCACTATCAGCTGGTAACCAGGTTACAGTAAGCACTGAGCCTTTCCGGTGAATTCTTTTGATTGAACTATATTTTCTTGGTGTTGCTGAACTTTTGACCAATTCCAAACTGATAAGAGCGCCTTATCTTGCATTATTATTATTGTTAAAACTTCACGCTGGAGCTCCCACGGACAGGTAATACAACCCAACTGAAGCATCTTGCAACACCGGGAAGCCCAAAAGAAGAAGAAGAAGAACATTTATTTCTCATATGGAGACTGTGTCCAACAAGGTTAGGACACAGTATCCTGAGGTTTTCATGCTTAGTACTAACATAGGGAATTATACTAAAAAGTAACATAAGAAACAATGGGCACTAACATAAGAATAATAGTAAAAAGTAACATAAGAGACAATTGGCATTAACTTAGCAGTGAATTTACTAGCCCAAGGCTCGCATCTAAATAAGGAGATGATACTGACACTATTTTCCGTTAAGAGGGGCGTTGGTTACACAGAAGTGATGCGAATTTTGCTGAAACCCGGCCTTTGCAGTGGGGATATTTTGCCCTCGCGGTATACGGGAAAACCTTTTTGCATATTTTTTTAGGATAAGTTAGGTTTCTATGGGTTCCCGTGTATTTTCTCCCATAGGAAAACAATGGGAATTTCAAAGTCAAATATCACGATAACTAAAGCTGACAGCCACAAATAGACTTCAAATTAAAATACTATATAAAAAATTAAATCGATTAAAATGAAAAATCGGGGAAAAATTGGAACAGACTATAGCACATTTCTACAGAAACCTTTGTGAGCCATAAATTCATATATTTGTGTAAAAATGCAAGACAAAATTTGCTTCCAGATTATTTCTTAAGCTCCCGGACTAGAAGTTAGTCACCTGGTCCTAATAGGTGTAGCACCTCCTCAAGCCCTTATAAAGCAGCTATTCTGGAAAGCATTGAGTCTGCAAGATTGCTAACGTAGACTCGATCCATTTTGACATTTTGAACCACTGTTGCATCAATCCATTCCTAAATAATTCTCACTTAAATTGTGGATAAAATAAGTTATCACAATGTAAGTGTTGATAGCAAATTCTCTACCCCAGTTAAAATAGAAATACTAACCCTCGGCACCGGCTATTTGGTTTTGGTCGCCCCGGCTACTCGATTTTTGGTCGCCCCGGCCTGGTCTTTCCAAAATCTTCGCCCCGGTTGGTCTATACCAGCGTTGTCCAAACTGGGGTCCGTGTACCCCCGGGGGTACGCAACGCAGTTCATGAGGGGACGTGAACATCAGCCTCACCTCTCACATTGAGTTCTGTAAGTAATTTCCAAGCGTTTTGTTATGAATAAATTTGTTGGTGTAATACATTTCAATTTATTGACCAACTCTTCTGTAATGCAGGCTTTTCATTTTGGTCAGCCATGTTGAGTAGGAGAAGGGGGGGGGGAGATAGTACGTAACAGTAGGAGAAGGTAATAAAGGGAACAATAGGCGAAAAGTGTTTGAAAAACACTGGTCTATACGGTCTATACCTCTAGTATAAGTACATGCATAAACTATAATCTGATCCCTGTAGAACCTTATAAAAGAAGCTCCCCTAATTGGATTTTGCATAGCTGGCCTAAAACATATAATTCTTCTCTTTCACTACCATGTTTGTTACACGGCTCTCTCTCTCAAAGAAATGAGTCTTCGAGGAAAAATTGTAATGAAGAAGAAGACAGGCTGTATAGCTGTCGGAACTGGAGAGCATGTAGGCATTTGCTGTGTCGATGAAGATTCAGTACAAGATCACCGGAGAGCTGGTTGTAATTAAATCCTGCTATAAAAATTCGTATATTTTTAGATGCAAATAATTTTCTAGACTAATTTGTTGTTATAATAATGCGTCATGAAAAACTTGAATATATCGAAATGAAGCATTATGATATTTTTTACCAGTGGCATTAATCTAGAGAGGCTCGAAACTATAGCCCTTAATCCTGATATATTTTACTGAATAAAAACTAAATTCAGCACTCCTCAGCATTATTTAGATCGTACGTTTCAGGTGAATTTAATAACCGCTTTCGAAAGATGTTCCAGCGTTAATCAAGCTACCTGTTACAGCTCGATTGTCTAGACTGAATTTCGTAAGTCGTAGAGCAGTGAAATTACTCGTGCGCATATGTAATTTTATAAGCATAGATCGCAGCTACACAGTGCATAATTATGATGTATTCTAATGACGAATACAAATGTCCCCCGCTTCGTTATGAAATGCACACAATATCTTTCTCTATTGGCTCACTCGACTCAGGCAAAACATCAATAAAGGAGAATATATTCCACAGCCATTACTTTGATCAATTGCATCTTTTGTCTTCAGCCTAAGAAATTCGCGGAAGTCATAGCTAATTGTACAGGAGTTTGCCTCAATACCAGCAGCTGAATGTTTGAATTATCGCTAAATCACAGCAGAAATGACACAGACGCTCAGTATTTATGACAGTAATTACATGGATCAGTGTTTTACCGACAAAAAAAAAGGAGTTGGAATAATTCATGCTATAAGTCGATGTCATTTTTCAGTACGCGAGGTTGTCGTATCGCTGATCGTTTCCATTATGCACTAAAAAATTGTTATTCATTTGTAACATGTAAAGACCAAGTTTATAATTGCAATTCATTTTTCTCGCAGCATTATATACTTCCTCTGGACATGCATGCCGCTAGTGGCACTGCTTATCAGTGTGCGCTGGACCTTCATAGAGGTCACTGAATCCCTCTTAACTCTGTAATTTTCTTACGGCCGGTTCATACGTCAGTCTTTTGTCCTGCGTCCATCCTTCACAGCGTTTGATTACAGTACTGTGTCTGTTTACAAAACAGTTTTCTGAATTATAATGCATTGTAAATTGGATTAGACACCAGAATCTGTACTACGAGGATAATGACGCTAACTCACTTGACGGTTAACATTTTTTTTTTTTTTTTGTACATCGGTTAGTGTACACAAAGCAATGACGGGACGATTCATTGAGATATTTTAGGTATGACTGAAGTTCAAAACTCTAACTTGTGAATGGGCTTGGAAAATGTTTGAGAGCCCAATAAAACGTCGGATTATCGTAGAATTGAGCCGGGTTCACACAGTAGTCTAAAGCCGCGTCTACGCGATCCATCACTTCATCAATCACAAATACAAGAATTGGCAAGCAAAAACAGAAACACTTCCCTTCTTTATCCCAACGGTGGCCACGAACACTTCAAGGTCACCATACGGAAATTCAGCATTTCATAACAAATAATCGATATTCCACCCTCACTTAATCGTCCAGATATTTGTTTAAGTTGTAGAAGTCTACTGGCGAGTAAAACTTTATATATACTGGCAAAAGCTATAGCTAAATATTCACTCACTGGCATCCCCTCAAATGCAGAAATGTAATAATTTTTCATTTTTTATTTTCAATTTTTTTCAATTTCTATTGCAATTCACACTGTGTACACCCGTTTCTTCCATTAAAATGTTACTCTTGCTCCATCGTAGCTCTTAATAATGAAAAAAAAAAGAAGGAACAGACGAAACTTGACGAATATGCTACAATTATTACTAATTGACAACATATAATAGCCAAATATGCTTCCCGCTGTACAGAAGTTCGAATCAAACATAAACGAAATTCGGTATGCGGTTTAATTTAAATAAAATATGATGCTTCAATTACTAAATAATATAATGAACCCAGATACATATATTCACAGAGCGAAATATAATTTGCGAACTTTTTGTTTGACAAACTCCGCGTGATCGTGCTCAAAGTTTTCCAGCACTGCTGGCAAACAAAAAAAGAGAAAAAAAAAACACAAACTTCGAAGGCTCGCCGCGTGTGTTTGTCAGTCAAAATCGTTCCATGAACACAAACTTCGACGAAAAGATGGATCGTGTGGACGCGGCTTAATAGTCCCCGTGCGTGCTGCAAAGTGTTCGAATATTTTTTCTGCGTCTTTGTTGTCAGAACCGCGTGTCTACCAAGGAATTTACTAAAGTAAGAGCCATCATATCAGCTGGATTTTGAGAAGAATCACCAGCAAGTTCCCTTTGGCAACTGGAAAACTGTGTGTGGCTTGGTCTGACGTCTAACTGAGGTGTGGCAACGACAGTAAATTTTTATTTGATTAAATATATTGCAAAATTGTTTTGATATATTAACTGTTCAACTTTTCCTATGTTCACAAAATTTTTGAAGATCATGCTACTATTTCCTTACAATAACGGAATTTCTTTCAACTACATATGGTCGGGGAGAAATGCCGCGAGAGATCTGAAAGAAGAAATTTTTTTTAACAGCATGAATAACAGTCAACGTTGAATTTAATTTTCAACAAGGTGTACTTTTTACGGTTCAATGTGTTTGTAATATAAATTGTAAACCATTAATTTTGGGCCAATTACGTGTAGCAGTATTGAATTAAATTATACTGTAAGTCTCGACTTAAGCTTGCGGTAAACACTTTGAGGATTGATTTAAGACCCAAAAGACACCCATCTTTCTCGAAAGTCAGGGCCACCACAGAAGCAAAACCCATAAATCAGCTTCTGCGCCACGTCGGCTGCAAATTTTGTTAGGGATTGAGCTACACTCCTATAGTGTCAAATTTCAAAACTTTCCCATTAATTTTTTGCTAATTGTGCAGGAAACAAATATGATACAAACTTGATATGTGTCTTGATTATCGACTTGATTTCCAAATGAACAATTTGAAGAATCTTCTCTACTAATAATTGAAATATTTTTTCAATTCAACCCCAAAAATACGATCAAACTTCATTTCATAAATTAAAAAAAAAAAATCTGCACGGCAGTGCTCAGAGTTTTTTTTTTTTTAGCAAAAACGAGCTTCTTTAAGCGCAATAACTTCTAGTGAAAACATTGGAGTCTGTATATTTTGATACTATGGAAAGTAACCATCAAGTTTGGAATCCCCTGCGCTTCTTGCCCTTCTGCCTGCTGTTTACATCAGCCCCTCTCTGCTACTCCACGATGTGGCACAGCGTGGACGTCAACGTCCAGCAGATCTTAGCAGGCAGCCATCTGCAAGTGACTACGACTTCAATTTCACGATGTGCGCAATTTGCTGACAGACATGTTACTGCGGAAGGCGGCGTTGCCTGCTTCAGTGATCCTCGCTGTGTCTTCACCACAGAAGCCTTGGGCGACCTGAGGGGACCCCTATCCAAGGGCTGGGTCTGTGCGGCAGCTGGTGAGTGCCCAGGTGGTAGTCGTGGCCAGAATAAATTGAAGAGAACCCCCTTATTTGAATATTGTAGTGCTGCCCGCTCCCAGTTTTCTTTTAACGGATTTCCCGCCGCTTCTGTCATTTCATACAAACGCTTTGGGAACATTCACTGTTTTACCAGCCGGGGGTAACTGTAGTGGACAACGGGTGGGGGGAGCTCACTGGTTTCCTGCTCGATGCTTGGACCTGCAACCCGTAAATTCTGCTCGGCCATTGAATGGACAGAAAACTGAACAATACGGAGATCCACTTCGTCTTACTTTATTACCTTCGCCGAGGAGGTTATGTTTTTGTCGTGCTTGTCTGTCTCTTTGTCTTTCACCAAGGTTACTCAAAAAGTTATGAACAGATCTTTATGAAATTTACAGGATTGTTAGGCATGTTAACAGTAACAGATAATTTTGGTGAAAAATCGTTCTTCTGTTTGTTTCTCTGCCTATTTCTTCTTAGGGCCTTAACTCAAAAAGTTTTGGACGAATTTTCGTCAATTTTACATGAGCTATTAGGTATAATACGAAGAGTACTTGACCAAATTTATGTGATGATCTGTTCATTCGTTTGTTTGTCTGACGCTGTGTTTGATTTTATGTTTGTTAGCACAGTAACTGAAGAAGTTACGGATGTAGCTTTATGAAATTTACAGGAGCTTTTAGTGATGTTAAAAGACATGAATGATTCAATTTTGGTGAAGATTGATTGGTCCGTTGGTGTGTCTGACTTATGCTTGTCATAATATTTGTTAGCAGCATAATTAAAAAAGTTATGAACGGATCTTTGAAAAAATTACAGAAATTGTTATTACTATCAAAAGGCAGAAATGATTAGATTGTGGTGGTGATGATACAAAGAAAATTATGGTTTCAGAACTAATAAAAATTTATCGTTACCGTTGCCTTGCTTGGCGGAAGTATGCGCTCTCAGCGTGCTCTCTAGTGTATACCTGATTTGATTCCCACCGAGCACGTATCCAACGTATTTGATTGGCATTACATGCGTGAAAACAGAGAGGAACTTCGACTGTTTCCTCGCACGGCTTCCTGCTCTGGAAAGATCGCTACTGTGGCTTATTATTGTCATTTCCGCAGACTTGTAAAGATTGCTCGCGTCACGTGTCTATGTATTTAGGTACCATGGTTGCCTTCGTGGATTCCGCCCACGAAATAAGAAACGTCCAGAACTTGGATCCTTGTTATCAGCGATGTTGCAGAGGGAATTAAATTTAAAATAAGTTTCAACAGTGTTAGCTCCTGCTTATTTTTGCATGTTTCTATCAATAGAGACTACTTTTGTTGTGAAATCTGTGTTCTCTTCGTAGTCTTGCTAGGTTTCACCCAGACAAGGGAAATATAAAAGATTAGAGTTGAGACTCAGCTCTCTCTACAACAGTGCCATCGATTAGCACACTGAAGACGAATTATGCTAAGCTTACCATAGACTTGACTTGTCCGGAACTGCAGAGGAGCGCAGGTTTCACCATGCACTTTGAATTGTGTTTTACATGTTAGCAGCCGCGCGGTTACGCTTTGGGTAGCCAAGAAATTTATTTTACGGAGCAGCACGGAGCTTCTGGCGGTATCAAGGCTAAATGAATCAGGAATACTGACTGACATTTGATACAAAGGAGTCAAACCAAGACACTTGTCTTAAGTTGCGGTCAAATCAAGCTTATAATGGGTTTAGCTTTCAACTCACCCTCGCCGCGCGAAGGAAGATCCCCAAAAAAGTACCAAGATGTCCCTGTAAAGCTGCAACAGCGAATCCCAGATTTATAGGAATGGACTTCCGATACTTGTATGAGATGCTTTTACTACGAAGCCCAGTCAGGGCTCTCCGCTGAGCAGCCTTGCATGACTGCAGTGAAGAAAACATGCAAAGTTTTCGCAAGACATTGATGTGCTGATTTCATAGAAATTAAATCATACGATTCTTTGAACAGAGACGGAAATTAAACAATGCCTTTTGCAAATAATAAACATGAAGTTTTGGCTGTTGCATCGAGTAAGTATGTAAGTACACGTATTATGCCGTAAAGTTTATTTTCTTCTTAAACAGTTGCTGTGCTTTCCTTCAGTGATTTTACAGTTATATTTCTTTTTCGTTGCCCAGTTGGCTCACGAGAATCAATAACTTGCGTTCATTACGTTACTGGCATTTCTTTGTGGTTGTAAGGTGTTTTCTTACTCTTTTCCTGACACTGAACAAATGGTTGTCATGTCCTGCGGCAGGATACGAGGGCTGTACAGAACCAGAGGGAGAGCTGTACGCCGAGCGGGCCGTCCTAACGATGTGTACCGCTAACTGGACCTGTACCCTGGATGGATGGCAAGAGGGTACGTGTCGGCAATTCTATGTTGAGTGTTAAAGTCGTTATCGATTGGAAGTTTCACGTTCATCAATATAATCTAAGTTCTAAAGGCGAGGTCACACGTCAGTCATGTGAATGCGTTCGCTCATCCACCCGTCCGAATGCGTTGCTGTGTCCTACAGCAATAGCAGAAATGTGCACAGTTTTCTCAGTTTTATTTCTCTCTAAATTTGAGGAGATATCAGTAACTTGCGCCTTGATCATAAAGACATAAACCGACAACCCGTTGAGGTAAGTACAGTACCGGTACTTATAAAATTATCTTATACAGGGATTAAACCTGAGCCTGGCGCGATGGCCATCGTTAATTACAAATACATATACGATGGTGTGAAGATCATCGCCATCGGATAAACTACGATTTTACGATGGAACATCGCAACAAATCCATCAGCCATGGCGAAGAAATGATGGTCCGATGGAATTATGTCCAACAATCGGCGATGGCCATTTTTTTCATCGTCGATGGTATTATGAGGAAGCACTGGTCCGATGAAATGACTGAACATGCCATCGGCGATGGCATACGATGGGCATCGTCATCGGTTGTACTCCTGATGCCGATGAAGTCATGAAATAGGCTGAGGCAAACACTAAAGAAAAACTGCCTTACCAGTTTGAAACATTTTTTTAGAAACAATAAAACAAAGAGTGGGTTACAAAGTTTATTTAATACATTCCCAGACCAGACAATGTCAATTAGTATTAGGGTTTTAAAAGGTCATTACACTTGAAGCATATTAGCTACTTGGCGAATAAGAATTAAACTTTGTAAAGCAGGCTTTAATTAACCCTAATAAACTTTGCCTTACATTTCTCACCTTTTATCAGCTAGGAATAGTATTACTGGTTTAAAAATCACACACAGGCCGAGGTTATGAGAGATGCTGCTTTTATTCGCAGTTTGTGGTTTGTGATCTTTGTATTTTTTAAAAAGTGTCAATGCGATGGCCATTGCCGATGGTTATTTCATTGTAGGTCATCGCCGATGAAAACTGGCAATTTTTGGCTCCGATGGCGATGGAATTACATTCTCCATCGTAAGCGCGACGGCGATGGCCGTCGTACCATCGATTTTGCCATCGTACCGTTATCTCTGATGCCGACCTTTGGATTAAATTTGATCCAAATAGTGAAACCAACGCTAACTGCTGATGTCATGGGCAAAATAATAGGTTTGTATCACGATTTTTAGAAATTGCAGTAAAACAAGAAAAAAAAATCACCAAATGTACAAAGATAATATTATGAGAAATATTTTAGTTGCAACATTTCCTACTAGAAAGGAAAAATAAATACAGTAGTTATACTTGCTCAACAATGTGACTTGACGGCTAACTTTTTACCAAGTCGCTTAAGCCCGCTGCAGACGATAGTCCTTTAGGCTGGAGGTTGCGTGTTTTCGCTGCACATGGAAGAAACCTCAAGACATATGACGGTCACTTCGGGAGGCGTCGGTCGCAGGATACCGCTGCAGCGTGTTGTATTTGTGTCGAAGAAACACAAGTTTTCCGATTGCTCGTATCTCGCGTATTTTTACTGGTATTAAAAGTTTCACGCCCACAATCACTTAAAAATGAGCACGAGAATAATTGCTATGATGGCAACAGTATCTAATTTAGTATTCAAATGTTTTTTTTACGGAAGTACGCAGAATTTATTTGAGTCAGCGTCTTACGACTAGTGTGGCCGTACTTGGCAACTATTGAGGTCTGGTGTTTCCGTTCCCTATGATTGAATATTGTTTTGTTTATGAAACGCAATTATGACTTCTATACATTATTTTCTTTCTTTTGCTTTAATTAATAATAACATTAATCCTGATGCACTTTATTTTTATATATTTTCTCCTGCATACTGTATATCATACTGACAAAAAACCTGTTCGCCTTAGCTCTGTGTAACAACGTTTCTCCCAATGGAAAATAGTGTCAATATCATCTCATTAATAACATGTATGCATTGTACCAAGAACTCTCTGCAGGCCAAATTCTAATGCTCTCTTATGTTATTGTTGAGTACTATTCTATGTTATGTTAGCATTAAGTAAGAAAACCTCAGGGTGCTGTGCCAATGCCACCTAGACAGTTTTCTAGGTGGCCTTGGCTGTGCCCTAATCTTATTTGAGACAGCATCCATATGAGAAGTAAACGATTTATTATTATTACTAGTGCACCAAACGCAACCCTTCTGTTGAATAAGTCATGAGAGTATGTATTTCAAAATATCTTACCATCCTATCGAAAAAGTTCACAATGCTCCAAATTTCACCATGTCCACAAAGTCCACGAAGTTCACCAATTAAGTGCACAGAAGCAACCAAGTTCACAAAGGCCCGTGACCAGGCCTTCACAGCCGCGGGAATTCCCGGGCACGTATCCTGGATACGGTTTGGCAAAAAAAA
>LQNS02000141.1:34592636-34610985 GCA_001587735.2 Parhyale hawaiensis | reverse complement strand
CACCCTTCGCCCCTCCCACTGTGGCCTGTGACCTGCCACGCCATTGGCTGCCTTGAGACTGTACTTGCTGAAAGGTTCAGGAAAAAAAATTCGCGGCCCGAGTCCTGTTAAGAGGCAAACCAACCTGGCGCAGACCAGTTTCAACTTTTTGCCCTGGCACACAATACCAAAAAAGAAAAACTGCCACCCCCTCTTACTAAAAACTCTCTTCACGGAACACGTGAGTGACCAACATGGTGACTCTACCCACATCTATACCGATGGTTCTAAACCGGGAGACAGAGTTGGATGCGCAGCAGCTGCGACTGATGAAACTAGAGCATGCGGCTATTACCGGAGACCTCGACTTCCCCCGCCGAGCTGTTCGGCGTGTGCGCAGCGCTGATCCTTTTTTTAGAGACAGTGATGAGAATAACTTTACCATATTCTCCGACTCACTGAGTGTAGTACGGGCCTTTCGAGCATACGACAGCATCCACCCCGTCATCAACCGAATAGTAACTACGATAAAACTACAAGAGAATTGAAAGTCAGTGTGCATCTGTTGGATGCCTGGTCATGTTGACGTCGCGGGCAATGACGAGTCGAGGCAGGTGACCCTGTCGGATTTGTCCTCGGCAAACCGTGCAGTCCCGTGCCGAGACTATTACCCACTTATCAAGCGAAACCTCCGCGAGCTATGGCAATCCCAGTGGCTGGCCCAGAGAAATAATAAATTACGAACAATCAAAGAAACCGTCCGACAGTGGCACTCATCAAATAGCGACGACCACTGAATGGACGTTGTGCTGTGCTGCTTGCGTATTGGGCACACGAGACTTACGACTATCTGCAGATGAGGCAACCCTATTGCGACCACTGCCCCGTACCTCTCCCTGTCTTGCATCTGATAGCAGAGTGTCCCAACTTCTCCAACGAGGCTTGAACGAGCGGAGTGACTGCTATCCGGATTGCATGGTTAGGATGCTGACTCCATCTTCTAAGGAATGCTTTATGAGGGACCGCGCGGCCAGTTTAAGAAAAATGCCCTTAAGATTTATCAGATGAAACCTCTCTATCACAAACTATGATGCATTCATTACGACAAATGCTATCGTCAACTACGGCTGTGTCCTCTTCGTGAATTACATATACTATATGTAAAATTAATAATTTTCTCCATACAAATACTTTTTTAAACATAAAATAAGACCTAATTCGCGCCCTAGCGGCGCACGAGCCTGTGGTTGAACACAGGAATAATTCAGTGCAATGTAGGCAGTGTGCAACTGAAGCGCTGGTAAAATAACTACTACAATTACGATAATTTTCTAATGTAAAGTGAGACATATTCCGCGCCCTAGCTCGAGCCTGTGCTACAACTTGCGCCGTTTTCCTGTCAGTAGCGCACTGACCACTCTAAGACCTCCCGGCAGAAGAGCAGAGACAAAAATCGTTAATAACTTCAAACGCGTCTTAGTGGCGCACGAGCCTGTGGTTAAACACAGGAATAGTTCGGCGCGATGCAGGCAGTGTGCCACTGAAGCGCTAGTAAAGCTTGTATTATTACTACAGTGAACTGCTCTTTAGAATGTGTTACCGTCATAGCTTTGCGTTTGAGTTTATTGTCGTTCTGGAGTTTTCGACTTCTGTCTCTAAAAGCATAGTGTCACAACCCGACTCATGAGTGTACTAAATAATGTTGCCTTGTGCATATTTATTGGTGTTGCACTCAAATACTGCAATGAGAAACGTCACAAAGTTCTGTTTGTAGAGAGTTTACTTAGCTACGGGCTTCCAGTATGTTAGTCGTTCGCATCCGACCGCGCCACATAAGAAGCAACTGAGAAGGGGTAGTTCAGTTACACCTTACTGAACAGAGTTGAGCAGGTTTGATCTAACCAAAAATAGGCCAAAAAGGCAGTTGACTTTGTGTCACGGAATGCAGCTGCCAGTGAGTAGTAGCTGCATGCTAGCCACCTGGGACCAATTGAAGTCAACCGAATTAAAGATGCCTTCCAGCTGAAAACCGGAGATAAAAGTTACCATGACTTTGGCGCGATGCGACTTGGTACTGCTGCGCTACTAGTCCTACTGTTACCAATAGTACCATTTTTACGAGCAGTGAAACCAATTTGGGCGTGGAAGCGTAATCTTCCGAGAACAGATTTGTTGACAAGCCCACTTTGTCGGTCATTTTAGGAAGACGTTTCGATTTGCCGCAAAACTAAAGCTAAATTTGTATTCCCCACAAAAAATTTTACTTTGGTGCAGCAAACAGAGGGACGCGGCGGGATTAATCTCAATCTGGTTTATGATCATCCGTGGGGAAATTGAAGACTATTAGTGATGGGTTCATATGTTGGAGGCACTTGAAGGAAAAAAAAAAATTATTACACTAACAACGAGTTATATTTTTTAGATCCGAACATAATTTGGTAAGTCATTTATAATATCCAATGTACATAAGTAAAAATCGTGTCAGTGCCAACCGACACGTGCCCTACCAACACGTGTTATATTGTACAACCACGTATCTTACAGCGAACAATACTCAAAATGTTCTTTGTGGAGGTCGGAAGAAATTGTAGCTATTGACTTTATTTTTTAATTATTATTAGTATTCTTAAAGCAAGCATCCCAACATAATTCGGCTGTTATTCAAGATTATCAAATCTCATAAAAACGACTACAGTTTCTTTACGCTAGGGAAAACAAGACTGCGCTGACGTACACAACCTCTATTCTTAACATGTAGCATTAAAAAACAAAGGAACGGCTTAAGTACCCACAAACTGTAGGCTACACAACCACTAAATTCGTAGGGAGATCGCACCGCAACGACCTCAACCTCTCTTCTTGGGATAAAGCTCAACAAACGGAATGATTGAACAGATAGACTGGAAATGTTCAGAAGCGTGCAGCCAGAACATAATACGTACAAAAAAATAGGTAGGTAAGTGTGTTACCTCAAGGCACTGAGAATGGCTGCAATAAGTTACACAACTTGTGACCCATACAGAGCAAGAAGTCAGGAAACTATTCCCTACTGTATTATGCTTAAGCTTAAGAAATAAGCAGGAATCAAGCATTCAAAGTTAGTTATGACACTTCCTGCTGTAAAACAAGCACTATAGCTAATTCGCGAACAGGCTACGACCTTTAAGAAATAATAACAGAGTTAAACTTCTCAGTTGCGGAGCACGTATCGATAATTTAATAGCACAAGAGAAACAAACCTGCCCATCACATATAACACAAGCAATCTTAACACGTTCCCCGTGAATAGGGCCATATGTGTACTGACAAAAAGATTCCACTGTTGCGTATTGGTACACATGTGGTAGATACAATACGCAACTTCGGCATAGTGCAATACCTGCTTGTCTATTGAATTATATGCGCACTATCGTTTTTATTGCATTGATGTGAAGCTGTGGTAACATAGAGCAACACTCACATCCTCTCTTTGCGACGGCTGGCGCCAAGCCGAAGTTGAAAGCACTGAATTTGGCATGGAAATATTCCGCACCATGGGAAAGGAGGCTCAATCTGGATTCAAGGGGAACGTGTTAAGCCAATACCTTTAGTTTCAGGTGCAGTGAAGCGAGACAACAAATGCTCTTAGGACTATTGATACTTCGGTGACACATGCGCTGAAGATTGCTACTTTCGAGCAAATTTTTGCTACTGTGTTTGTATAAGTTCGTCAACATTCGATACGCACAGGCGATAATCTCAGAACCAACCAAAACTAAAGGGATCGTACCTCGTTCATTCTGTATCAGTTATTCTTAACTGTAGACTCCCTACGAATCGTCCTATTGTTAAAATAGGATATAAATCAACAACTACCACACATAAACACGAGTACGCCTGACAAAAAAAAAGCAGGGAGTAAAAACTGAGAATCACATTTAAGATGAACATCTCTATGGCGCAACTCCAAGCCACAAACGGTAATATTTTGTATAGCTAAACTCTTACTTCTATTGTTTCCAGCAATGCGTTTCACAGTCATAACAGCATTTTTTTTTGTCAACTACACAAGTGCAAATGCTACACACTAATGTGACCATATAGTTCTTCAAATGTCTGAACGGTCGGATGAACTAAGTAAATTACGTATTACTAAATACCTAAACAATTATGATCATACGTAGCAAAACAAGGAAGGTTATGAAAAGGCAGCGCAACATGAACACAACATACAATGCCATACGGTATCTCATAACTTTTGGGTTGGGTGACTGGATAGGAGATGGGTATGTGACGCACCATCAAACACACCACACAATCGCACCTTTTCACAAATACTCTAATCAAGTGCTCAAAAAGTCTATATTCAATTAGAAAAACCTGCAAATTGTATTGCAGAAGATCTTCCTCTCGAGGGTGTCTACAGCCACTGCCCCTTGGTCTCTAGAGCCACTGAGGCATTATTATTATATTGAGAAGTTTAAGTCTCCGTCGAGTAAAAGATGAGAAGGAAGCAAAGTGGGCACGAAAGACAGCCGTCCCGAAGGCCTAGCTAATGGCTAAGGTAACCTACACACACCCCCTGGGGGCGCTACTCCCCATAACATAGGATAGCCACTGAGGCACGACTGACCAAACAGAACCTATTATACTCAACATCTTTTGAGTTAAAATACATTTGATGCTTCGCTCATTCGCAACTATCGAAAATAAGTATAGCGACACCAGTAAAAATTCGTTTAATAAGGAAGCATAAAGATTTTAAGAAAAAAACGTCGCTCAATCCTCAATCCTGTACATTACTCCTAGTTTGTAAACCCACATTATTTTCAGCAATTCAAACGATTGTTCAAGAAGGTTGAATATTCTTAAGGAAAGACATTTTTGATTCTCCTAAATTATTACAACTGCAGCATATTTGCTCTAAAAGGCACGAGCTGGAAGGCACATGTAAGAGAAACTTTTTTTTTGTTTGAAAAGATAGGTACTGCAGGTCGAACAATGTAACGCTCTCAACATGCTAGGTATCTATTCGAGACCTACGTGTGAAATGAAACGAAACCGGCTGCACTGTAATCCAAAGTTGACAATCGGCCGAAAGCCTCCAGTTTCAAACCTGCCCCTTCATTCTGAAGGCACCTTGCACTCACAACTCGAAATCGCAACATCAGCTGTAAGACGACCCGAGAGATCTACAATATACCGGGTGTTCCTAAATTCTATCCACAAATGGAACTATAGGTTCCTTACGATAAAATAGTCAAATTTTACTCTATCGATACCATTCCGAAAATCTCTAATTTAAAAGTTACGTTGAATTTCAGTTTGAAAGTGCGACTCGGTTAACGGGTGGACGGACTAGTGCACTGTACAGCAAAGATAATGATGCACACCCATTATTTGTTTGCATTGAATACTCTACTCTGCAGCGCACCTAATTGTATAACAGTGAATGTTCATCTACCCGGGCACACTAGCCGATATTGGAGTCAGTAGAAACTAGCTAGGCCTCTGTTTCCTGAAGCCACTTCATAAACTTTAGCTTAACGTAACTTTTAAATTAGGCATTTTCGGACATGCATCGATAGGGTAAAATATGCTTATTTTATTGTACGGAACTTGTAGCTTCATTTTGTGGAAAGAATTAAGGAACACCAGGTATAGGCGATATTTGTGCTATGAAGTTTCATGAATTAGCTTGAAAATTCTTACTTCCAGGTAGTCGATATATGAACTTTTAAATAGGTACAGAGTAGCTACACATATCGAGCATCTACCTGGAAGTAAACTTTCGAACGTAAAAATGAAAACTGCGTAAAAAAGGAAGGGGACAACCTGTTATTTCTTACCAGCCCCTTTCTAGCGGTAATTATCAAAGACGACTCTCAAAACTGCCTGAATTCCAAATGACCCACGCGCATGCGGCCGCAACAGTTCTACATCCTAACAAATTTATCGTTTGTAAGGGCAACGAACTACCAAATAAACTTAAAATGCCAACCATGAACTTTGAGCAATGTCGTGATAACAAGTGACCCCAAGACTCACGTTAAAATGTCAAGCAAGGAAACGAAGCGGCACGAAGCAATGAAGCGATGCTCGATAGCAACTGCTCTTACAATACTGCAACTGGCAATTAGGGTACTTGACTGAGAAGTCTACTCAAGCCTACCTAGGTACTATGTGGAATGTTGAAAGAGGAAACGGAAAGGGATGTATCGTAGGTGTGATAAGAAAAACGATGAACACAAAGGCTAGAACGGCGAATGCCCAAAAAAGTCAGAAAAAGTAAACAAAATAGATCGTAAGTAAAGATGGGAAAAGGGAAGGAATGAAACACAGCGGGCAAGGAAAAAAGTGTCAAAAGGGCCTGGCTATAACAGCGTAAACTATGGAATTCCCTGGGAGGCACGACTCTCTCGATAACATGGGATAGGTGATTAACTTACTTACTGCCCATCCTATGCCGTTAGATGATTAATATTGCAGTAGCTATTCTTTTATCTGTGGACTAGTTTCAAACCTACAATACATTATTTTCGAGTATTTATAACAACTCTGATTTCTGTCTATTCGGAGACGGAGTATATGTAAATGCTTCGAAATTGATGCGTCACATAAAAATAACTTGGTTCAGTTCACAAACCTTGTATAAAAATAGCACTATAATATACATTAAAAAGAATGCACATTATCACATGGAGTAGAACAAGAAGGCACACAGGCGGAACGCTCAAGTAATCGGCGGCAAGGGAGCAGACAGACGACACTCGTGAAGCTTCGCCATTGGGGAAACTGTAAAAGACGCACAATTAAAAATAGTTATGCTGACCGAACACCCGAACTGGGAAATCTACATATACTGTTTCGTGCCGCAGATAGATGCCCACAGGCCTTAGGGCCCTCAGGGGTATTTTCTTGCGGGCCCTTTCCCTGCCGCAATATATTTGGGCATCACGCACCCAAGGGTTCTTAGTGCCTTTTTCGCAGGAGATGTTGCAGCTTGCCGCAATTCCTGCTGACGAGGTTATAGTTTTGTAAAGTTAAGTAGGCTCTCTAAATTTCATTTTCTGCTCTGCGAGGTGAGTCGCCGACCGCGGTGACCGACCTTTCCTGCGGAGCTCTTACGTTGGCCCGTGCGGAGGGCCATGAAGGGGACCGTCCACTCGGGCGCTTCTGTCTTCTTCTCTTTTCGTCCTTCATCTCTTGCCGCCTGAGCAAAACGTTATGGTTCCGGCTGTAAGCAGAGTAGCCTAAATCATCTTAATCGCTGAAGATCGTCTTAGATGCCAAAATAGCGGAACAATACCAAAATAATAATAACAACAACACAGGCCTTAAGGAAGTGGACGGCTGCAGTCCACCAGAGATCATAATCAGAGCAATGGTGACAGAGGCGGGAAGACTGTGTGACAATTGTGGCCTCCCGACCGTCGTCATCTTGGGTTAGGGTCAATACCTCCGAAGTAGCGTGTGAACACCAGAAATGCTGACGAAGCAAACTAAACTCCGCAAGAATTCACCTGTCTGACAAAGAAGCACAATCCCCAGTAGTACTACCAGTTTATGTGAGCTACGTACATTAAAATAGTTAAATAGGAGCTGTGGCAATACGCACGCACACTTCACTTAAACACCCGCCTCCCTTGTCATCATCGTATCGTTGGACTGCAGACAACGACGACTTTAAATAACCTGCCATGCTGGCAGTAATAATTAAAGCGAGATCCGTGAAAAGTACAGGATTTTTTTTTATTTAGCATAGGGACTATATACGTGTATACGAAAATAAAGCTAACACTTGGGCACTGCCTCTCCTTCCTCTCCCCCACCCTCCTCTTCACAGGCTGAATATGCCAGGATATGGTTCTTGAAGAAGGAAATTTACTTTCTCATTGTGATTATAATCATCAGAGTAATTGTGTCGAAATAACCAAGTGCAGCTCCTACGCAAGGTCCAGACATGGTCCGACTCCTACTGCTTGGACCCTTCAAACCTCCCGACCTCGTCTCTACGGCTCAGGTGACGCGTGGTCCCCGGGCTGGGAGTTCTCGTTTCGACACTTCATCCCAAAACAGTTTTCTCAGTTACGGTTTGAGATAGTTTAAACTTCGCTAAATCAGTACTGAGCTCTTCTAAGGGAGGAAGAAGAATAAGAAGGGACAAAGATATAGTATGCCAAGATCAACGTGGAACCCATGCAAGAAGGTGTTCCCACACGGGATTCAAAGCGCATGGGCACAGCAAGTTTGGAAAGAAGGGGAAGAACAGAGTAACGGAATCATCAGTAGAAGTGTGAAAATGGGCGGGCGCAACGCGGGCACAAACGACACGCCATGAAGACCTAGCTAATGGCTAAAGTAACCTACAGCAGTGGTTCCCTATTAACTGATCAGTGTAGACCCCTGCACTAATGACTGGCATACGCTACTCCCTAGAAACAGAGCACTGCATCGCATAGACCCATAGTAGGTATTCTAGTGTTGAATGTATGCATTATGCTACATTTAGGTAAAACCTGTGTTAGAAAGGATAAAGAAATATCGCTGGTTTATCAATATTAACTAGAGCAGTCAGAACGCGCATACCACCGCCAAGTAAGGCAATACTGACGAAAATTGCACATTAGTCCTCAAACCATTATTTTCTTTGTATCAACACCAAAATCTAATCATTTGTGCCTTTTAATGCTATTAACAGCTTCTCTTATTGTCTTTGAAGATCCATTCAGAACTCTTTTGAGTTATGCTGCTAACTAACATTACGACGAGCATACTGTAAGTCAGACACACAAACGGACCAACCGATCATCACCAAAGTTCAATCATTTATGTCTTTTAGCATTACTTGCAAATAACAATTCCTGTAAATTTCATAAAGATCCATCCATAACTTTTTGCGTTATAGTGCTAACAAGCATGAAGTCAAATGCAGCAACAAACAGACCAACATATAAAACAAAAATTTGGCCATTCAATCTTCGTAATATACCTAGGCTAAAAGCCCATGTAAATTTCATGAAAATCCGTTCTTAACTTTTTCAGTTATGGTACTAAGAAAAAATAGGCAGACAAACAAATAGATAAACGGATTTTCACCACAAATTAATCATTTGTTACTGTTAAGTTGTTAACATGCCTAACAATCCCTGTAAATTTTGTAGCTAAGAATCCATTCACAACTTTTCGAGTTATCTTGGTGACAGCCAAACAGAAAAACAATCAGACAGACAAACAAGACAAAAACATAACCTCCTAGGCGGAGGTAGTTAACAACGTAAAGTAAATACAATCAGAGTTGAAAAATACAAAAAACTAAGAGATAATATATTATTAAGTAAAATTCCTTATATAGGGGTGTTTTTTTTTCAATAACATTCTACACTCAAGATATTTAATAAGCATTTATCCATTACTGCTGCCAGTTAGTGGTTCAAATTGCACCAGATTTGTAAAAAAAGGTAGTTAAGGTATATTTTTCGAGGTTGTAATTTTATATGTAAAGAAACCTATAGGCTACTAAGTTAAGAATAGCGAAAATAGCGAGATTTAGTTTAGGACAAGTTATTATTTACCCTAGAACTAAAAGAAAACTCTGTTTTCAAAGAAAATGTGCATTATTTTAAGAGGAATTCAGCAGATCTTTTGCTAAAAATGTGTAAAAACTAATGAATCATGCATGTTAATTTTATTTTACTTTAGTACTGGATGCACATGTTTTTCGTTGCAGAATTTTTATTTTCAGCCTTTAAATACAAAACAGGGGAATAGAAATGGAGGTTTTCCTTAAATAGACCCCTTAGGGGTCTATGATAGACCCCCCAGAGGATGTACGGAGGTCTACTCCCTTCTAGGGAACAACAGACCTAAACAATCAAAATCCCCTGGAGTTGCTGCTCCCCGTAACATTAGGCGAACCTAACCCTACTGCCTATGGCCAATCCTATGCTACCTGAGGGGACATTTTTCTCAAGAATGGTCAATATCAGCAGTATGAGTTTTTTTTTTTAGAATATCGATGGGCATTTTATTCCATAGGTTGTTTTGAGTCTCTCTAATCCACTACAAATTCGATGTTCTGAGAGAGGAAACGACGTAAAGTATAACTAGATAATCGAGGAAGCTATGCAGGAGGGCGTTCCAACACAGGATGAAAGTGAAGGGCACAGGAAGTCGGGGAAAAAAGAAGAACAAGAAAGCATGAGTAGAAGAACAAAACTGAAAGAAAGCAAAGCTGGCACGGAAGAAATAAGTTATAGTCAGTGGTTTACGCCTTTGTTTCCGCACGAAGACGATATCACAGGATACAGAACTTATACATCGAGTAGCCTATGTCAATAGAAACGGAAAACCCATGCACGAGCGTGTTCCTGTACAGCATCAAAGCGTATAGGAACAGCGATCGGGAAGGAAGAGGAAAAGAACAAAGAAGCATCAGAAGCAGCATCAAAAAAGAAGGAAGCAAAGTGGTCACGAAAGACAGACTTCACAAAGACCTAGCTAAGGCTAAAGTAACTAGGACCCCTGCTCCCCATAATATAAGATAAGCGAACCTAATCTAGCCCTAAGTAAGGCCAACGACCCATCTTGTGCCCCCTGAGAAGGCTGGAGCTCAGTGACCGACACTGCAATAATGTTACAAATAAACTACAACAAAACACTGTACATTACTCACCGATGTAGCGACCATTACCGTGAAGACGATCACAGTTGAGGCTGCATAACTATTTTACAAAGTCAATGCTATAATGGTGATGAGGATTATCGCAATGGAAGAAACTGTAATAATGATGCAGACCCGTTTCTTTCGGGCAGACCGAGCGCTCTCATACGCTTTCTCGGTCTCCACCACAGCTTGAGCAGTGCGTTCACTGGCCTCGTGTATGTAGTGCTCAATGTTGTCCACACGCTCGCCTTGTGTCCGCACCATGAGCGCAAGGTCCTGCCAGAGTCATTGTGCATGATAGAACTTTGAACAGATATTAACTACATATTCCTATGCATAGACTCTCCTATACATTAACGGCAACATTTATAACACAAGACAATGCAATTTTCACGATAGCGGTGAATATAAGAGACTAGTTCACTGGCTACATCACAAGGATGGGGAGTTAACTGGGCAAGAAGTGGATGGATAAGGATACAACTTCTTAGCCCTCTTGACACACGAGCAAGCATAACGCCGCGACGTAAGTTCACCCTCAGCCTGTTTTGTTTACACAGGTGCTGAATGCCGAATGTGGTTGTTTGCGTAGACAATGAAGCTGGGAAAAATGAAGTGAGTAGTAAATAGCACAAGCCTCCATCTCAGCTACAAAGGCTTTCTTACTGAAGAATAAATGAGGGACATGCAATACAGCAAGTCGATGGAGATGTGGGACTGATGAGCAAGCATGTTCCCACACGCGAAAAGTAAGTCGGGATAGAAGAGAAGAGGAATAACAGAACACAAAGCCATAAAGTGGGAGCATGACAAGGGAAGGAAGCATCATGGGTAGGAAGGGATGACGTCCCGAAAACTCAGCTGAAGCTAAATACAGTACATGCGGTCCTCCTGTGGACACTGCTCTTCATAAAATATGACCGATGAAACGAACTGGCTTAGCGACATGCGCCCTGCGGAGAGACAGCTTTATTTTAATAAAAATATCCAGAATGTTGCAATGATATTTTTGCAGTGGTGAACGTAGGCAAAGTACTTCTGTCGGATAGCAGTATGACTCGAGGCATCGGCACGATGGCCGGCAGTCTCCCATCCAGGAGGGTGTTCCGAGTCACCACACTCATCGTTAACTAACAAAGGTACTCTACAGTAATTCTTTTTTTTTGTCACGGTCTTAGTCAATTTTCTAACTTGTTTACCAGATGGGTAGAAGACAGAACTTGGGAGTTTTTTGAGGGGAGAGATGACGTCACAGGCCGGCAGGCCTGCCCTCTATAGAAGCCCTGGTCTTCCTAGGGCTCTTCGCTATAATTGCGAGCAAATGCCTCCTTCGATCAGGGTTTTGGGCTCAGACGAACTCCGGAGGAAATCTGCCTACGTTCACCACTGCCAAAATCTCATTGCAACATTCCGGATATTCGCAGTGGCTCACTCTGGCAGAGTACCTCTGTCAGACAGCACTGACCTACTCACGGCGAAGCACGGAGGGGTTTTGTGATTCCCTGGACTGGGAGATCAGGTGCTCTAAATTAGGCCATATACATCAGCCGAAGACAAACACAGAACTCAGGGCTTCTATAGAGGCAGGAACCAGCTCGTGTGCGGTAATACATATTGACCATATTCAATAGGTCTAGGCAAAGGTGGACCTAAATAAGCTCAAGGTTGGCCCCTCTACAATGGTATGTAGAAGGTCTATCGCACTCTCCACCGAGGGCATAAGGCCCGTAACGTACTCTAACATGGAGCCCAGGAGTACTTCCTTTTCAGTAGAAGATCCCCATATGCGCCTTGGCATAAGGCCCCAAGTCGACGAAAAGCCAAAAGGAGCCCGAGCCCCTTTTGCAACCCTCCGCCCTTCCCTGACCCTAATGCGAGGCTCCCAGATCATGGAGCGAGCTTCCTCCACCAGAATGGTCTGTCCAAAAAGGGGCTCTCGGAGTAGCTACCTATGTAAGGCGCTTAGTGGGCAGAAGGCCCCAACAGATAAATTGGTAGACTAGCATCAGATAGAACGGAACTGAGATCCAAAGACCAACCTCACCGTTGCCCCTGACTGGTACGAACCCTGATTCCAGCCATCCCAATTTCTCTGAGGAATCCATTGAAGGCAGAACTCAAAGAATCTACTGAATCCAAACTCTACTCAAAGGAGCCTCAACAAGGCCTAAATCAAGTGATCGCTAGTAGTAGACCAAATAATTTAGCATTATGAGATTTTGATTAATTCCAATGAGTCAAAGACCTTAGCCTTACTAAAAGTATCAAATTATCTGGTATCTTCTATAAGCACGCTGACAAGGATAAACAAAGGCATCTTATGCTTGAAGATCTTCAAAAGTTGTAGTACAGCTGTTCACACAGCCCTCTTAAGTTCTGCAGCCTAAATTGGCTTGCGCAAGAATTAAATTACAAAATGCTTACAATCTGTCAATGAATACTTTTTGAGTTCCACCTAGACCACAGTTTCCTTAATCTAATTTACGTACTTTCCTCCTGCAACAGAGGAAGACTAGTAATACTAAATTACACCGCCTCTGCGGGGGGATCCAGCTCCAATTGTGGTCGCATCACTTGGCCCAGATGATTTCAAGTGACCAACAGCATAACAGCCAACAGAGAATAATATCCTACATGAATTACACTTCTAATGTTAGTAACGAGAACTAAATTGAGCAAAAAGGGGTTAGTAGAGACACTAAATTCTAAGAATATAAAATTATTCTGAACTAATTAACTAGCAGGAACTCAAACATAGGTAGCTACATAACTAAGAATTACATTCTATGATAAAAATGCCTATGATGAAACCAATGCCAATTTTGAGTGCGGTCGTAATATAGCAATGAAGACATTCAAAGAAACAACTACGCAAGTGCTCTCCTCAGTATCTCGATGTATCTATATCTATGTACGAGAATACTAGCCTTCATACTGACGTATCGTAGCACTGGATGGGCAGGGTAACGAGGTGTGAATCGTCAGGAACGTGCCGTGGAAAGGATGAGATGCACAAGTTAGGGAGGTGGAGTCCGTAATGTCAAGTGACTGGGGTTTATATACTGTATGAATTACGCCATGTGTTCTCGTGGCCTAATATCAAATCTGGGACAACCTTGATCAGTACGTCTGATGCGCCTATTCTCGTGTGTAGCATCGGACACAAGAGCAGAGGTCTAGATCAAGTTGCTAAGATTCAACCTTGATAATGTGTCACGGTACGTACAGCGTCAGGGGTTAACGCATGGGGCTATACTTTGAGAAGAAAGGCGTTAAGATACTGGAGAGAGAGCTTGTGTATTTTTGTGGCTGTGCTAAGCTCTGTAGGTCAACGTGTGTTGTTAACGGATGCTACTACCAGTAACTAGTGTGTGAGGGCTGTCGCAATGTTTGCTTTATGGGAATGAAGTTTCGGGGACCTGTACCGCGAACGTTCGGCAGCTGAAGGTCATTGATCGGGGTGAATGAGCCTGTGGCCTTATTGCAAGGCCACTGGTGGATCAATCTTGGTTATCAGCACGTGGCTAGAACGAATGTCTGCCGAGGGTAGGCATTGGTTTTTAAGGTCAGGCTCTATAGATCTAGGTTACATGCTTTACTTTATGACAGTGAAGGAAGAAATTGAAAGTGGGAGACAAGACACAATTGTTTTCCTAACAGAAAAGATGAAGTTAAAGTTATGAAATCACAAAGGAAAAGGAAAGATTAATAAGATAAAAGTAAATATCAAAGCTGGCGTAAATATACATTGGTTATATAAAAGCTGGCATAATCGTAAAACAAATATTATAAATAATTGATGCTACCCAGCCGGGCAGGTGGGAGTACAGAATTATGGCCCGGATCCCGCAAACAACAAGAATCTACCGTTGCAAGAAAAAGGTGTTAGATATAATCTCTCTATTTCTGATTAATTCACATTACACCACTGCATACGTTCAGAAACACTATGTATAGTACAACAGCTGACCAGCTCTTCTAATAGGTAACACCAGGTACAGAAGAGATCATAAGAAGGCGGGGCACTAAATCAAGGCCAAACCGAAGAAAATTCTAGAAGAATAAGCAACTAGGCCAAGTAATGCTTAAGGCCTTAATAGGATTCACTAGCATAGTTGAAGCCACTAAGGCTCATTCATGACCAAGAAGAAACTCAAGCATCACTCTGCTAAGTCTGAACTGAGACTAAGCCAAAATGGCCTTCTACCCCGCCCTAAGGTAACACTTCAAAAATACATTACTAAGTCCATAAATGGACTCCAAAGAACTTAATAAAGTACTGAAGTGTCAAGGCACAGAACTCAAGACAGCAGACCTCTGCCAAGTTTCAAAGGCAGGAGAGGAGATACAGCTGTTGTCACTATCACTGCGAGTCAATTATAGAGAAGAGCCTAGGAAGACCAGGGCTTATGTAGAGGGCAGGCCTGCCGGCCTATGACGTCATCTCCAAAAAAAATCAAAGTTCTGTCTTCTACCCATCAGGTAAAGAATTTTGAAAGTTGACTAAGTCCTGCTCTTATCACTTTACAGTGCGAGACTTAGAAATTTTACTAAGTCCCATTACCTATAAGGGCTCACTTTACAGTGCGAGACTTAGAAATTTTACTAAGTCCCATTACCTATAAGGGCTCAAGACTTGGAATTGGTTAAGTCCTGAGTTTATACCTATACAGAGCAGGATTTCATGTTTTTGACTGCAAAAAAAAAAAAATTTCTAGAGTACCTACCTTTGTTAACGTAGAGTGTGGTGAATCGGAACACCCTCCTGAATGAGAGAATGCTGGTCACCGTGCCGATGCCTCGAGTTATAGTGCTGTACGACAGAGGTACTCTGCCGGAGTGAGCCACTGCAAACAACAATAACAGGAATTGCTGGTCTTCCATTAAGGCAAATATGTCTGGGACTGGCACAGCTGTGCATACCCAGAGGCAAGCAACAAGACAGCCCAATGACACTGGTACCTACAAGAGACTCACCTGGAACATCTGATTTAATTCCAATATACTTTTCTCAAGCTTCTCAACCTGATCCTGGCGCTCCCGCAGCTCTGTGAGCGTTTGTTTCGCTAACTTTGTTTCTGTGAGGAGGTCTTGGGTGAAATTTGTTTGTTGGCTGCCGAGAAGAGCTTCCAATTCTTCTTCAGATATATCCTTGTCATATCCTGGTTAACAACCACACTTCAGATATTACATCAAACATCCTTATGCACTAAAAGACTTTTAACACAAGAAAACTAATGGAATAATTTTAATGTGGAAACCAAACGGAAACATAGTTTTAACGCAAGAAAACTATCACGCGCGTCAATAAAAGAAAACTGGGAATAACTTAGCCTACAGCGAGAAAGTATGTGCAGAACAGCATACGATAAAGAAAGCAAAGTCCCCATTACCCAAAGAACTACCGAATGAATGAAAATCTTGAGTTATAAGCCGAACCTTGCAGGCGCTACAGCAAATATTATCTACCTGTCATGGAAACTTCCTTATAGAAATTGGGCCTTACAATGTAGCTACAAGGCGTATTTCATCTCTTGCGGGGATCGTAACCAACCCAGGGTTACCAAGTAACAGCACCAAAAATGCTACACGGACGGCTAGTAACGGGGTGCAACCAAAATACCCCCCATACAGCAAGCATTGAGTCAGCCATAGCCTCTTCACATCGCTCTTGCGCCCCTTCCCCTCCCCACAACTTTGTTTCTCCAGGACTAGAGATCTGACTGAGGCATGCACGCCCCACTACTAGAGGCAACAATAACACTGACGGCTGAGGCCAGCAACAGAAGGCTGCGAGAATGAAAGGCCTCCACAATAAAAGGCCACACATCCCCCCCCCACCAACAAGCCGCGAATCTGAAAAAAAACTTCTCTTTCTGGGTGTTGAGGAAAGTCTCTAGTTGCTGCCTACCTGCTCTGAGATTAGGAGGCAATGGGGGCGAGCTAGCAAGACAAGGGTGCCTAGCGAAATCGGAAGGAAGCAAAATTGGCACGAAAGAACGACATCCTGAAGAACTAGCTAATTCTAAAAGTAACTTACATATTACCCCTGATGTCGCTTCTCCCCTAAACACCCGCAGTAGCGGCAGGCTAAAGCGTCTGACGTCGACTCTCAAGGTCGCTGGTTCATGCCCAGTTCCCAGCTGGGCATCTTCTTAGCGCGCTTGTGTGATCGGTCAGCATACTGCTGCGGGTTACTGACCTTCCCTAGCAATGGGGAGGGTTGGGGGGTCGCAGATATTGTCACATGGAGTCTTCCGCCACTGGCGACATAGCTCTAGACATCTGTGGTCGACTGGAGCCGTATACTCCTCTGGGGCCTGTTGGTCTATATCTGAAGCACAAACCAGTACATGCGGGTTTCCCAGTTGGAGGTACGGCCAAGTTGACTTTACCTTTCACAGGACGGGCGAATCTAACCTTACAGCTTACCTATCGGCTATGGCCCATCCTATGTCCCCTGAGGGAAGACCTTTGGAATACTGTAAGTAGAATTACCATGAACAGCATACATTTACTTTAGTTTTAATAATACACCTGTAACAGATTTTTTGACAATCCAGATAAAAATGTTCAGCTCAAAATATCAAGAGATATTTCAGTATTCTAAGTTCACACAATACATTTCAGCCCGGCATTGATACTAACCCGAAACCGGCAGAAACAAAATGTTCTTGTTATACTACTGATATTCTTTCCACTACCAATATGCACCCAACTTAGCTAGGGCTCCATCGACGCAACAAGCGGCGTGAGACGGAACAAATTTGCTGCATGAAAAAAGTAACATCGGGTAAAGCAATCTACTGTCCCTATCGACGCAACCCAGATCGGGCGACACACTATCGCTCACAGGCACCATGTCTTCCAGAAAAATCGCATTGTATCGCTTGTTGTTTCAGTGGGGCGCGGGCCTAACATGGAAATAAGATAATTACACAACTGCAAGGAAGAAAATTAATAGAACCCTGCATTCAAAACTGCTTTGTTTTCCTAAGGTTGAAAAGTGATTCGTTCTATTCAAGATACAATGAGTTTGTATCCTACAGGTAGCTATAGAGATTTCTTTTAGAAGAGGAGCCCACAGGCCTGAATTCACCTTGGTATATAAGAAGCATACCATCACTTTATTGTAGACAGTCGGTGTTCAGTGTGCCTCCTGTGTACTTATGTGTTTCTAGTTTGTTTAATGCCAAAGGGCCTAAGAAAGCATGCTGATTAGATTGCTAGCATAGAAGCACAATACAGGACGCAAGTTGCATGACTTCATGGCAACTTATATGCTTCATAACAATAGACGGTATTATTCCTTAGATGCTATAGGCCCTATATATGATCTTGAAGAAAGGACAGAGTCAGTATCAAAGTCCAAGAGATCGAGTCTATAGACCACAGTTCATTGCTAATGGTAATTCTACATGGTAAACACATAACTTTGCTCATGAAGTAGCTATATTCCATGAACTTGACTTCAACAAGGCGTCAACTTATCTTGGCATTTGAAATCAAGATACTGCTCTGCCAAACGAAATGTTAGCTGGACACCATAGCAGTGAGGATAGTACTGTAGATGCAATAAGCAACAAACCTGCTGTGATCTGCAGCTCCTTCCGTACATAAGCTCTTTGTCGTTCATTAGCATAGACGAGCAAAGATGATAATTCCTGAAGCTCCTCAGAGGACCAAACGCACAGTGACAAGACATGGGTGGAAGAAATGTGGGCC
>LQNS02000141.1:34554702-34580783 GCA_001587735.2 Parhyale hawaiensis | reverse complement strand
AACGTCAGCCAACTGCTTATAAAACAGAGGAAACATGCCCACTGGATCCACACCTCCATACGGATCTAAGCCCTCAAGCAGCACCTTGACTGTAGCAGATCTAAACGCCAAAGAGGTCATGCGAGGTTCAGGGTGGCATTCATGAGGCAAAGCAATAAAATCTCTGCTCTGCTTCCCGTTCTGCCTTTAATGGATTCCTCAGTGAAATTGGGATGGCTGGAATCAGGGTTCGTCCCCGTCTGGGGCAACGGTGAGGTTCGCCTTTGAGTCTCATTCCCGTTCTACCTGCTCATAGTCTACCAAATTTCCGTTGGGCCTTCTGCCCACTAAGCGCCTTACATACTCCGAGAGCCCCTTTCTGGACAGACCATTCTGGTGGAGGGAGCTCGCTCCATGACCTGGGTGCCTCGCATTTGGGTCAGGGAAGGGCGGAGGGTTGCAAAAAGGGCTCGGGCTCCTTTTGGCTTTTCGTCGACTTGGGCCTTATGCCCAGGTGCTTATGGGGATCTTCTACTGAAAAGGAAGTAACTCCTGGGCTCCATGGTAGAGTACGTTGCGGGCCTTATGCCCTCGGTGGAGAGTGCGGTAGGCCTCCTACATACCATTGTAGAGGGGCCAACCTTGGAGCTTATTAAGGTCCACCTTTGCCCAGTCCTATTGAAAATGGTCAATATGTATTACCGCACACGAGCTGGTTCCTGCCTCTATAGAAGCCCTGAGTTCTGGGTTTGTCTTCGGTTGATGCATATGGCCTAATTTAGAGCACCTGGTCTCCCAGTCCAGGGAATTACAAAACCCCTCCCTGCTTCGCCGTGGGTAGGTCAGTGCTGTCCGACCGAGGTAATCTGCCGGAGTGAGCCACTGCAAATATCCGGAATGTTGCAATGATATTTTTGCAGTGGTGAACGTAGTCAGAGTATCTCTGGAGTTCGCCTGAGCCCAAAGCCTTGATCGAAGGAGGCATGTGCTCGCAATTATAGTGCAGAGAGCAGGCCTGCCGGCCTATGACGTCATCTCTGNCCCCCCCTCCCAAAAAAAACTCCAAAGTTCTGTCTTCTACCCATCAGGTAAAGAACGTAGAAAATTGAATAAACCTGCTCTTATCACCTTACGGTGCGGGACTTAGAAATTTTACTAAGTCCCATTACCTATAAGGGCTTAAGACTTGGAATTGGTCAAGTCCTGAGCTTATACCTATACAAGAGCAGGACTTCATGTTTGTGATTAAGTGTCAAAAGAGAAAAAAATTACTCTCTAGAGTACCTTTGTTAATTAACGTTGAATGGTGACTCAGAACACCCTTCTGGATGGGAGACTGCCTGCCATTGTGCCGATGCTTAGAGTCACAGTGCTATCCGACAGAGATACTTTGCCTACGTTCACCACTGCAAAAATATCTTTGCAATATTCTGGATATTTTTATTAAAATAAAGCTGTCTCTCTGGAGGGCGCATGGCGCTATGCCAGTTCGTTTCATCAGTCATATCTTATGAGGAGCAGTGTCCACAGGAGGACCGCATATACTGTATTTAGCCTCAGCTGAGTTTTTGGGACGTCTTCCGTTCCTACCCACGTTACTTCCTTCCCATGCTCCCGCTTTATGGCTTTGTGTTCTGTTTTTCTTCTTCTTTCCCGACTTGTTTTTCCCGCGAGGAACACGCTTGTTCATCAGTCGCACATCTCCATCGACTTGCTGTATTGCATGTCCCTCATTTATTCCTCTGTAAACTAGCCTTTGTAGCTGAGATGGAGGCTTGTGCTATTTAATACTCTCTTCATTTTTCTCAACTTCATTATCTACACAAACTGAACCACATTCGGCATTCAGCGCCTGTGTAAACAAAAGAGACTGAGGGTGAATTTACGTCCCGGGGTTATGCTTGCTCTTGTGTCAAGAGGGCTAAGGAGTTGTATCCCTGTCGATCCACTTCTTGCCCAGTTAACTCCCCATCCTTGTGATGCAGCCAGTGAACTAGTCTCTTATATTCACCGCTATCGTGAAAATTGCATTGTCTTGTGTTATAAATGTTGCCTTTAATGTATAGGAGAGTCTATGCATAGGAACATGTAGTTAATATCTGTTTGAAGTTCTATCGTGCACAACGACTCTGGCAGGACCTCGCGCTGTTGGTGCGGACACAAGGCGAGCGTGTGGACAACATTGAGCACTACATACACGAGGCCAGTGAACGCACTGCTCAAGCTGTGGTGGAGACCGAGAAAGCTTATGAGAGTGCTCGGTCTGCCCGAAAGAAACGAGTCTGCATCATTATTACAGTTTCTTCCATTGCGATAATCCTCATCACCATTATCGCATTGACTTTGTAAAATAGTTACGCAGCCTCAACTGTGATCGTCTTCACGGTAATGGTCGCTACATCGGTGAGTAATCTACAGTGTATTGTTGTAGTCTATTTGTAACATTATTCAGTGTTGGTCGCTGAGCTCCAGCCTTCTCAGGGGGCACAAGATGGGTCGTAGGCCTTAGGGCTAGATTAGGTTCGCCTATCTTATATTATGGGGAGCAGGGGTCCTAGTTACTTTAGCCTGAGCTAGGCCTTTGTCAAGTCTGCCTTATATTTTAGTTGTTTCATATTCTTCATTATTCTGTGTATTTTTCAACTCTGATTGTATTTACTTTACGTAGTTAACTACCTCCGCCTAGGAGGTTATGTTTTTGTCGTGTTTGTCTGTCTGATTGTTTTTCTGTTTGGCTGTCACCAAGATAACTCGAAAAGTTGTGAATGGATTCTTAGCTACAAAATTTACAGGGATTGTTGGGCATGTTAACAGTAACAGATGATTAACTTGTGAAAATCCGTTTATCTGTTTGTTTGTCTTCCTGTTTTTTCTAAGTACCATGACTGAAAAAGTTATGAACGGATTTTTATGAAATTTTATTGGGTTGTTAGGCATATTACGAAGATTGAATGGCCAAATATTTGTGATTATCTGTTGCTTGGTTCGTTTGTTGCTGCATTTGGTTTCATGCTTGTTAGCACAATAACGCAAAAAGTTATGAATGGATCTTTATGAAATTTACGGGAATTTTTATCTGCAAGTAATGGTAAAAGACATAAATGATTGAACTTTGGTGATGATCGGTTGTTCCGTTTGTGTGTCTGCCTTACAGTATGTTTATCATAATGTTAGTCAGCAGCATAACTCAAAGAGTTCTGAATGGATCTTCAAGACAATTAGAGAAGCTGTTAATAGTATTAAAAGGCACAAATTATTAGATTTTGGTGTTGATACAAAGAAAATAATGGTTTGAGGACTAATATGCAATTTTCATCAGTATTGCCTTACTTGGCGGTGGTATGCGCGTTCAGACTGCTCTAGTTAATTTTGATAAGACAGTGATATTTCTTTATCCTTTGTAACAGGTTTTACCTAAATGTAGCATAAAGCAGACATTCAACACTAGAATACCTACTTTGGGTCTATGGCGATGCACTGCTCTTTTTGCAGGGAGTAGTGTATGCCAGTAATTAGTGCAGGGGTCTACACTGATCAGTTAATAGGGAACCACTGCTTTAGGTTACCGTAGCCATTAGCTGGGCCTTCGGGGCGTTGGGCCCGAGTTGCGTCCTTCCATTTTCACACTTCTACTGATAATAACGTTGCTCTGTTCTTCCCTTCTTTCCAAATTGCTGTGCCCATGCGCTTTGATCCTGTGTGGGAACACCTTCTTGCATGGGTTCCCCGTTGATCTTGGCATACTATACCTTTGTCCCATCTTTTTCCTCCCTTAGAACAGCTCAGTACTGATTTAGCGAAGTTTAAACTATCTCGAACCGTAGCCCAGAAAACTGTTTTGTGATGAAGTGTCAAAACGAGAACTCCCAGTCCGGGGGCCACGCGTCACCTGAGCCGTGGAGGCCGGGTCAGGAGGTTTGAAAGGTCCAAGCAGTAGGAGTCGGACCATGGTTGGACCTTGCGTCGGAGCTGCACTTTGTCATTTCGACAGTTACTCTGGTGATTATAATCACAACGAGAAAGTAAATTTGCTTCTTCAAGACACATATCCTTGCATATTCGGCATGTGAAGAGGGGGGTGGGGAGAGAGAGAGGAAGGAGAGGCAGTGCCCAAGTGTTTGCTTTATTTTCGTATACACGTATATACATAGTCCCTTTGCTAAATAAAAATAATCCCTGTACGTTTCACGGATCTCGCTTTAATTACTACTGCCAGCATGGCAGGGTATTTAAAGTCGTCGTCGTCTGCAGTCCGTCGATACGATGATGACAAAAGAGGCGGGTGTTTAAGTTAAGTGTGCATGGGTATTCCCGCAGCTCCTATTTAACTATTTGAAGTACGTAGCTCGCATAAACTGGTACCGGGGATTGTGCTTCTTTGTCGGACAGGTCAATTCTTGCGGAGTTTAGTTTGCTTCGTCAGCATTTCTGGTGTTCACACGCTGTTTCGGTGGTATTGACCCTAACCCAAGATGGGGACGGTCGGGAGGCCACAATTGTCACATAGTCTACCCGCCTCTGTCACTATTGCTATGATTATGATTTCTGGTGGACTGCAGCCGTCCACTTCCTTAAGGCCTGTGTTATTATTATTATTATCGTGATATTGTTCCACTATTTCCGCATCTAAGACGATCTTCAGCGAGCTAAGATGATTTACTCGGCTTACAGCCGGAACCACAACGTTGTGCTCAGGCGGCGAGAAATGAAGGACGAAAAGAGAAGAAGACAGAAGCGCCCGAGTGGACGGTCCCCTCCATGGCCCTCCGCACGGGCCAACGTAAGAGCTCCGCAGGAAAGGTCGGTCACCGCGATCGGCGACTCACCTCGCGGAGCAGAAAATGAAATTTAGAGAGTCTACCTAACTTTACTAAACTATAACCTTGTCAGTCAGCAGGAACTGCGGCAAGCTCCAACATCTGCGAAAAAGGCACTAAGATCCCTTGGGTACGTGATGCCCAGATATATTGCGGCAGGGTAAGGGCCCGCAAGAAAATACCACTGAGGGCCCTAAGCCCTATGGGCATCTATCTGCGGCACGAAACAGTATACATAGGTAGGCTATGTAGATTTCCCAGTTCGGTTGTTCGATCATCATAACTATTTTTAATTGTGCGTCTTTTACAGTTTCCCCAATGGCGAAGCTTCAAAAGTGTCGTCTGTCTGCTCCCTCGCCGCCGATGACTTGAGCGTTCCGCCTGTGTGCCTTCTTGTTCTACTCCATGTGATAATGTGCATTATTTTTAATGTATATTATTGTGCTATTTTTATACAAGGTTTGTGAACTGAACCAAGTTATTTTTATGTGACGCATCATTTCGAAGCACTTATACTCCGTCTCCGAATAGACAGAAAACAGAGTTGTTATAAATACTCGAAAATAATGTATTGTAGGTTTGAAACTAGTCCACAGATAAAAGAATAGCTACTGCAATATTAATCATCCAACGGCATAGGATGGGCAGTAAGTTTAGATCACCTATCCCATGTTATCGCGGGAGTCGTGCCTCCCAGGGGATTCCATAGTTTACCTTGTTATAGTCTGGCCCTTTGGACACTTTTTTCCTTGCCCGCTGTGTTTCACTCCTTCCCTTTTCCCATCGTTACTGACAATCTATTTTGTTTACTTTTTCTGACTTTTTTGGGCATTCGCCGTTCTGGCCTTTGTGTTCATCGTTTTTCTTAGCACGCCTACAATACATCCCTCTCCTTTTCCTCTTTCAACATTCCACATAGTATCTAAGTAGGCTTGAGTAGACTTCTCAATCAAGTAATTGCCTGCTGCAGTATTGTGTACGAGCAGTTGCTATAGAGCATCGCTTCATTGCTCCGTGCCGCTTCGTTTCCTTGCTTGACATTTTAACGCGAGTCTTTGGGTCACTTGTTATCACGACATTGCTCAAGGTTCATGGTTGGCATTTCAAAGTTTATTTGGTAGTTCGTTGCCCTTAGAAACGATAAATTTGTTACGATGTAGAACTGTTACGGCCGCATGCGCGTGGGTCATTTGGAAGTTCGGACAGTGTTGAGAGTCGTCTCTTTGATAATAACCGCTAGAAAGGGGCTGGTAAGAAATTATAGGTTGTCCCCTTCCGTTTTTACGCAGTTTTCATTTTTACGTTCGAAAGTTTACGTCCAGGTAGATGCTCGATATGTGTAGCTACTCTGTACCTATTTAAAAGTTCATTTATCGACTACCTGGAAGTAAGAATTTTCAAGCTAATTCATGAAACTTCATAACACAAATATCGCCTATACCTGGCGTTCCTTAATTCTTTCCACAAAATGAAGCTACAGGTTCCGTACAGTAAAATAAGCATATTTTACCCTATCGATGCATGTCCGAAAATTACGTTAAGCTAAAGTTTATACAGTGGCTTCAGGAAACAGAGGCCTAGCTAGTTTCTACCGACCCCAATATCGGCTGGTGCGATAGGGTAAATGAACATTCACTGTTCTACAATTAATTAGGTGCGCTGCAGAGTATAGTGTTCAATGCAAACAAATGGCGGGTGTGCATCTTTATCTTGACTGTACAGTGCACTAGTCCGTCCACCCGTTAACAGAGTCGCACTTCCAAACTGAAATTCAACGTAACTTTTAAATTAGACATTTTCGGATTGGCATCGATAGAGTAAAATGTAGTTATTTTATCGTAAGGAACCTATATTTTCTTTTGTGTAAAGAATTTAGGAACACCCGGTATATTGTAGATCTCTCGGGTCGTCTTACAGCTGATATTGCAATTTCGAGTTGTGAGTGCAAGGTGGCTTTAGAATGAAAAGGCAGGTTTGAAACTGGAGCTTTCGGCCGATTATCAACTTTGGATAACAGTGCAGCCAGTTTCGTTTCATTTCTCACGTAGGTCTCGAATAGATACCTAGCCTGTTGAGAGCGTTACATTGTTCGACCTGCATTACCTATCTTTTCAAACAAATAAACAAAAAAAAAAAGTTTCTCTTACATGTGCCTTCCAGCTCGTGCCTTTTAGAACGAATCTACCGCAGTTGTAATACTTTAGGAGAATCAAAAATGTCTTTCCCTAAGAATATTCAACCTTCTTGAACAATCGTCTGAATTGCTGAAAATAATGTGGGTTTACAAACTAGGAGTAATCTACAGGATTGAGTGACGTTTGTTTCTTAAAATCTTTATGCTTCCTTATTTAGCGAATTTTTACTGGTGTCGCTATACTTATTTTCGATAGTTGCGAATGAGCAAAGCATCGAATGTATTTCAACTCAAAAGATGTTGAGTACAATAGTTTCTGTTTGGTCAGTCGTGCCTCCGTGGCTCGAGAGACCAAGGGGCAATATCTGTAGACACCCTCGAGAGGAAGATCTTCTGCAATACAATTTGCAGATTTTTCTAATTGAATATAGACTTTTTGAGCACTTGATTATATTTGTGAAAAGGTGCGATCGTGTGGTGTGTTTGATGGTGCGTTACATACCCATCTATCCCGTCACCCAACCCAAAAGTTATGAGATACCGTATAGCATTGTATGTTGTGTTCATGTTGCGCTGTCTTTTCATAACCTTCCTTGTTTTGCTAAGTATGATCGTTATAATTGTTTAGGTATTTAGTAATACGTAATTTACTTAGTTCATCCGACCGTTCAGACAGTTGAAGAACTACTTGGTCACATTAGTGTGTAGCATTTGCACTTGTGTAGTTGACAAAATAAATGCTGTTATGACTGTGAAACGCATTGCTGGAAACACAATAGAAGTAAGAGTTTAGCTATACAAAATATTACCGTTTGCGGCTTGGAGTTGCGCCATAGAGATGTTCAGCTTAAATGTGATTCTCAGTTTTTACTCCCTGCTTTTTTTACCAGGCGTACTCGTGTATATGTGTGGTAGTTGTTGATTTATATCCTATTTTAATAATAGGACGATTCGTAGGGAGTCTACAGTTAAGAATAACTGATACAGAATGAACGAGGTACGAGCCCTTTAGTTTTTGTTGGTTTTGAGATTATCGCTTTGCGTGCAATGTGTTCCTGTGCGTATCGAATGTTGACGAACTTATTCAAACACAGTAGCAAAAATTTGCTCGAAAGTAGCATCTTCAGCTCATGTGTCACCGAAGTATCAATAGTCCTAAGGGCATTTGTTGTCTCTCTTCACTGCACCTGAAACTAAAGGTATTGGCTTAACACGTTCCCCTTGAATCCAGATTGAGCCTCCTTTCCCATGGTGCGGAATACTTTAATGCTGAATTCAGTGCTTTCAACTTCGGCTTGGCGCCAGCCGTCGCAGAGAGAGGATGTGAGTGTAGCTCTATGTTATCATAGCTTCACATCAATCCAATAAAAAACTATAGTGCACATTTAATTCAATAGACAAGCAGGTATTGCACTATGCTGACGCGTTTTGCGCCAACCACATGTGTGCCAACAGTGCAATCTTATTGATAGTATACATGTTGTGCGCGTTTGGTGGATTTGCGCGATCGATCGCGCAAATCCACCAAACGCGCGCAACATACATATGGTCCTATTCACGGGGAACGTGTCAAGATTGCTTGTGTTATATGTGATGGGCGGGTTTGTTTCTCTTGTGCTATTAAATTATCGATACNAAAAAAAAAAACCTGTGTTTGCCTCCCCTAACCTACCCGACATTAAACCCGAATATAGTCCAACTTACCCGAAATTACGGCCTAATACCTAAAACATCCACCAAACGCGCAGCGCGATCGATCGCGCAAATCCACCAAACGCGCGCAACATACATATGGTCCTATTCACGGGGAACGTGTCAAGATTGCTTGTGTTATATGTGATGGGCGGGTTTGTTTCTCTTGTGCTATTAAATTATCGATACGTGCTCCGCAACTGAGAAGTTTAACTCTGTTATTATTTCTTAAAGGTCGTAGCCTGTTCGCGAATTAGTTATAGTGCTTGTTTTACAGCAGGAAGTGTCATAACTAACTTTGAATGCTTGACTCCTGCTTGTTTCTTAAGCTTAAGCATAATACAGTAGGGAATAGTTTCCCGACTTCTTGCTCTGTATGGGTCACAAGATGTGTAACTTATTGCAGCCGTTCTCAGTGCCTTAAAGTAACACACCTACCTACCTTTTTTTTGTATTATGTTCTGGTTGCACGCTTCTGAACATTTCCAGTCTATCTGTTCCATCATTCCGTTTGTTGAGCTTTATCCCAAGAAGAGAGGTCGTCGCGGTCACCCTACGAATTTAGTGGTTGTGTAGCCTACAGTTTGTGGGTACTTAAGTCCTACCTTCGTTCTTTTTAATGCTAAATGTTAAGAATAGAGGTTGTGTACGTCAGCGCCGTCTTGCTTCCCCTAGCGTAAAGAAACGGTAGTCGTTTTTATGAGATTTGATAATCTTGAATAACAGCCGAATTATGTCGGGATGCTTGCTTTAAGAATACTAATAATAATTGAAAAATAAAGTCAATAGCTACAATTTCTACCGACGTCCACAAAGAACATTTTGAGTCTAGTGTTCGCTGTAAGATACCTACGTGGTTGTACAATATAACATGTGTTGGTAGAGCACGTGTCGGTTGGCACGGACACGATTTTTACTTATGTACATTGGATATTATAAATGACTTACCAAATTAGGTTCGGATTTGAAAAATATAACTGTCGTTGTTAGTGTAATAATTTTTTTTTTCCTTAAAGTGCCTCCAACATATGAACCCATCACGAACAGTCTTCAATTTCCCCACGGATGATCATAAACCAGATTGAGATTATTACTGCCGCGTCCCTCTGATTGCTGCGTCAAAGTAAAAATATTTGTGGGGAATACAAATTTAGCTTCAGTTTTTTCGGCAAATCGTAAAGTTTTCCTAAAATGACCGACAAAATGGGCTTGTCAACAAATCTGTTCTCAGAAGATTACGCTTCCACGCCCAAATTGGTTTCACTGCTCTTGAAAATGGTACTAATGGTAGCAGCAGGACTACCAGCGCAGCAGTACCAAGTCGCATCACGCCAAAGTAATGGTAACTTTTATCTCCGGTTTTCAGCTGGAAGGCATCTTGAACTCGGTTGAGTTCAATTGGTCCCAGGTGGCTAGCATGCTACTACTCACTGGCAGCTGCATTCCCTGACACAAAGTGCACTGCCTTCTTGGCCTATTTTTGGTTAGATCAAACCTTCTCAACAGTTCAGTAAGGTTTAACTGAACTACCCATTCTCAGTTGCTTCTTATATGGTGCGGTCGGATGCGAACGACTAACATACTGGAAGCCCGGAGCTAAGTAAACTCTATACAAACAGAAATTTGTGACGTTTCTCCCGGTTTAGAGCCATAGGTATAGATGTTGCTCACTCTCGTGTTATGTGAAGACAGTTTTAAGTAGAGGGGTGGCAGTCTTTCTTTTTTGGATATTGCGTGCCAGGGCAACAAGTTGAAACTGGTCTGCGCCAGGTTGGCTTGTCTCTTAACAGGACCCGGGCCACCTTAAAGTGCTCGTTTTCGGCTATGAAGGAGAGAGCTTCATAGTCATTGACGGAGGTGCTGTGTTTTCTTCACAGAGAGAAGTGTGTATGGAAAGTCTGCTCCCCCTGCCCGGTCTCGGCGCACACAGTTCCGGGCCGGAGATCGAGGGACTTGTCCCAAGCGGGCTAGGTGCTGATGGGTAAGTTGCGCTGTTGCAGGCAGGGTTCGCCGCTCTCAGCGAGAAGACTTTGTATGGGTGATGTACGGAAGGCTCCGGTGCATAGCCTGAGTGCTGCATTGTGCAGAGCCTTCAGTCGCTTTAAGACTCTATTCCTCGCGGACTGCTATACGACACAGCCATAGTCTAGTCTGGAGCGTACAAGAGTTTGGTAAAGGTATAGAAGGGTTTGCCGGTCGGCGCCCACGACCGTGTCGTCAAGTGCTTGAGAAGGTTGAGCCTACGCATGCATTGAGTTCTCAGCATCTCGATGTGGGGTTTGCATGAGTCTTCTCCTATCATTCCGAGGAATTTCACCACTTTGCGCTAGTTTATCCGTTGTCCGTACATTGTAAGTTCAGGTGACATTACAAGTCTGGCACGCCTGATGTGAAGGGCAGAGGTCTTGGCAGCAGAAAAGACGAAGCCATGGTCGGTCGCCCAATTACAAACGCGTCCAATGGCTCGCATTAGTCGTCAGTGTAGAACTTCCAGATGTCTCGAAGAAGAGCATAGCAGCATCAGGTCATCTACGTATTGTGTCCCGTGCACGAATTGGGGAGGGTTTGCTATGATGTCGTTCATTGCTAGCTAGCAGGAACAGAGTACAGCTAATGACGCTCCCCTTAATCCTGCGTCATTTCAGGGGAGAAGGCCTGCCCTACTCTGACCTTGAAGCGCCGCTCGCTCAAGAATTGCTGCCAGTAATAGGTTGTTGTAATTGTAAGAAGGGGATTACCATAAGTTTACACATAGTATGTTCTTCGCAAAGGAGAGGGCAGAGTCATAGTTGATGGTGGTAACTATCGTGTGGAGTTCATCACAGTTTGTTATAAAGGTCACATCTGATGAGGAAAGCCTTTAGGGCATCTGTTCAATTGGCAACGAGGTCCCTCAGCTAGCATTCCCTAGAGTATGGAGTCAGTATCCAGTTCATATGCAGTAAGTGCGGATAACAGTCTCCCCGCTGGCTGCAGAAGGTAGGGAAGGCACTCGGCCATCAAATACGAAACGGTGAGGGCTGCGAGGCAGTCGTCGCAGTAGGATTCACTGGAGAAACCTTTGGTTAATGCAATTTGTTGGTTTGGTAGATATCATCAGCTTCTCTGTCTCTAAAAGCATTTTGTCACAGTCCTGCTCATAAGTAGGTTGCCAGAGTTCTAAAACAATAACAGCTTTTGTCTCCCAGGGGAGTGGGTGGGCAGTACGTGCTTGCTTGTAAGACACACGCTGCAAACAGCAATATTGAACCCGTGCTGGTGAAGGCGACAACGTGCAAATCGCTGTTAGCCAGCCCGCTGCTCACGGGCTGCAGCATCACCTCTGCACAACATGGGTGGCTTTCATGACGCCACCTGGACCTCGTCCGAAGCATCATCAAGGTAAGTTATTATTATATCGTGGGTTTTCCTGCCGTATTATATACGAAGACTATATAACAGCGATCCAGTTTTGCACGATATAGTTTAGAAGTTAATTCGAACTCAGATGAGTTCTATTAGAACAATCTTGGCCAGGTGCACCATGTCTGGCAGGAAATAAGGCGCGAGCATCTCCTACTCCACACTGCTCGGGCGAACGAAATCGCTCAGCCGTGCGGCGCAGAGAAGGAGACGAAAAATGAAAAAAGCGAACACTTGTGCGGAGGTCCCTTTCGTGGCCCCCACACGGGAGCAGATGGGAGTCACATGGGATGGGTCGCTTACCACCATTCGGCGGCCCACCTAGCGGAACAGAAGGGGAAACATGGAGAATCTACCTAACTCTACAAAACTAACCTTCTCAGCAGGAACTGCGGCCAGCTACTACATCCCCTGGGGAGAAGGCACTTGGGACCCTAGGGTTCGCGAGGCCCAAGTATATTGTGACAGGGAAAGGGCCCCGCCAGCATATACCCCTGAGGGCAACAAGGTAAGTGAAGCCAATAATCCTAGCACAGATGTGCTTACGCCAGGCGTTATCACTTCCTGCAGGACTTTTTTTGTAGGTTACTTCAAATGCAGAGTTTGTGTGGAGAAAACGAATGAACAAGCTACGTTGCACAGAAATGTACTAAGGTAAAAATTAAATTTTCAACAATCGACATATTTTAAATTTCCCAAGGTAGAAAGGCAATGACAATAACTAGTATAATAACATTCATATGAAGAGAGAGATGAGATGTTAACAATATGTACAGAAATCGTACAAATACTAAAGAGAGGAACTATATTATTATGTACAGAACTACTTACAATAGTACAAGAGTATGCACCACAAAAGTACAGAATGCGATCACCTTTGTACGTAAAATCCTATAATGGCACGAGCCACATACATTTAAAGACCAACTAAAGGATTGCACAATCGCTAAGGTTCGTTTCCTCAACGCTCTGTTATATGGTGGAGACGTGAATCAATCAAAAGGATGTGTGTTAGTTATAGTCAGAAAGTTTGAGCCTCCGTTTCCGAGCAGAACGATGTCACAGAAGAAAGAGCAAGGGACATATAGTAAGTCGATAGGAACGGGGAACGAAGGTGTTCCCACACAGGATCAACGCGCATGGGAACAAGTTGGGAAAGAAGAGAATAAAGCACGAGCAAGTAGGAGTATGAATTCGGGAAGGAAGCAAATTAGGCACGAATGATAGACGTCCAGAAGGCCTAGCTAATGCCTGAGGTAACCTACACGAGCCCTCTGGGTTTACCGGGCCCTATAACATAGGATGGGCGAACCCAACCCTATGGCCCATCCTATGCCCCCTGAGGGGTGAGTGGTGACCCGAGGGCAACTGCTGGCAAGAAACAGGCACAATCAGCAACCAAGTGGTGATAATTATAACGACAATGAACTTTAAAACTAAAAGGAATAAACAATACAGCAGATTTTGCTGGTTCTGCACGCTCGAGCAAGCTGCGAAGCACATTCTTAACCAAGAAAACCTGGTGCTTGCGGAAATGCGCAGCCTGCAGCAAAGCAAACTCACGCAAACGATTTTCTACCAGGCCAAGGGCATCCAGGTACAAACTCCTATCATACTGTCGCCTATATATCTTTGCCTTCACCTTGCTACAGTGGGCTCCAAAGCATTCTACAGCGGGAGTGCGACCAGACGCACCAGTCCTCACCATAGGACAATTATTGCAGTAATGTCTGAAAATATGCTAACTTACTGGGTCCTCCCGTACTGCTCCATGCGGCAATTGAAACTTGACAGAGCTAAAGAAATTACAAACAAAAGCTAAGCTAACACATATATCACGCACATTGCAGATCGAGCCGCAGGACATGATTCACAGAACAAACGTATCTATATATATATGAGTCTCGTTTAAAGACTTCAATATTATTTCCTATCAGCTAGCAAATTAAAATAAGAAATTAACAGTGAAAGTTACCAAAAAAGCAATATAAAAATGGAACTTGACGAAAAATAAGTTTAAAATAGCAATACCGACAGAAGACAGCATCGGCATAAAAGTTGCTAAGCACAAAATTCAACATTGGTTCAAAGTGAAGGGCTACAGCAGGGAATAATGGCTTGGAGAAAGGAGGGAGCCTTCCTATGAAGCTGCAGGGTTTCAAGAGAGGAAGGAAGGGACTGGATATGTTATAAAATACGTGAAAAACTCACGCATGAAACAGCAAAATTTGGTGCTTCCTGTAGTACCGTTTCCTCCAGCTGATGAACTTTCAGAGAGAAAACATTTTCACTTTGACGCTCTATGATTTGCTTGATTTTCTACGTTTCAACTTACTAGTTATTTTATATCACTTGGGGTTTAATTTTAGGAGCATTTCGGCAAAAGTTTATTTTCCTAGATAACTAATTGCCCTGGATAAATTTCATAATAAAAAAGCCAATAGCTCAAGAGATTATTATTAACTCCGTGTTTCACCACCGCACCCACACAAAGTGTGATCCAAGCAGTGAGTTCACCGTGGGGCATAACACACCACGGACGACCAAGTGTTCAATGGCACATTATTTGCCTCGAATCGGTCACGTGCGCTACTACTGGCAGGGGAACAAGGCGCAAAGCGCAGAAAAAAACACTCGAGTGGACAGCTCCTCTCGTGGCCCTCCACACGAGATTAAAGAATCCATGCGGACTAGGTCGGCTATCTCGATCTCATGCCCACCTCGCGAAACAGAAAAATAAACATAGAGAACCTACCTAACTTTAGAAACTAACTTCGTCCTAACTTTGGAAAATTAACCCCGTCAGCTGAAACTGCGGTCAGCTGCAACATCTCTTGCGGAAAAGGTAGCTACTCAGGTTGGCCCCTGGGGTCGTAACTACTCGTAAGGCCCATATACACATACTGACAGGGAAAGGGTCCGCCCTTATATACCCGTGAGGGAACCGCTCGAGAAATAAGCGAAGCTCAGACCTAAGTTCCTCGCTGGAAGAGGGCCTCCAGGTACTATTGACCGACATCTAATGACATCTCATAGAAATAAAAAAAATCAACTGCATATGAATTGTTCAACTCGAGTAAAACTATACAGAACAAACGGAGAGCTTTCTGCACACAATACTATATTATATAGTCAGACAGTCTGCTACGGCGTGCACCATCACTAGGATAAAATACAACCTCCCCACGTCGCTGCTCGTTTGAAACTAGTTAAGCGACACAAACAGAGTCACGCTACAGCCACGACGCTGAGCACTTACGCTTAGCCTACGATAGAGGGAAGCGTAGGAGGCCACACCAGAACAGAGATAATACAGTAGTAGCTAGTAGTAATTGGAGTTTCCCGAGCGCTTCAGGAATACGCGGCATTCTCACAGTCGTTACGTCATACCTGTTACCGAGCTAGGAATTAATTACACAACTGAAGCAGCAAATATTGGACATTCTTTGGGGATGAACGGTAAATTTGGTTAGGAAAGCAGACGGACGCAGTTGAAGGAATAATAATTTTTCATTACACTCCAGGTATAACCACTGCACGCAATTGAAGGAAGCCTAGCTAGTTCAAAATACCTCTGTGTCTCATACAACAAATTACTAAGGCGCCTCGTACACAAATATAACAAGTACCAGGGTCAATTTCTCCACTAATAAATAATAACATGATGAAAATAAGAGCAAATGGTCAGTACACTACAAAATAAAACTATTAATAATAATAATCAGAGGAGCGCGAATGCGACCACTTGCGACTCTGCCGCAAGAATATAAAAAAGGCTGGAAGTTTGTGGCAGGGCCGCAAGTGCTCACCTCTGATAATTACAAAAACTAGGTACGCAGCAACCATAATAAGTAATGTAAAAAAGTACAGTACATTCAGTTTGTTTTTAAGACTAAAAACAAAAGAACAATTGAGATGCATTACCCAGTTTTTGAAAAGGGTTGAGTGCTCACGATTGTGAATTCAGTTCGTAGTCTAAAACTCAAAAATGTTCCACTCAGAAAAACTCTCACGACAAAAACACGATAAAATGAACCTAGCACTTTAAAACCCCCAGAAAAAAGTCTGATGGTTTACAATTGCTGTTCATTTCAGGTCGCCTTGTGTTTGTCGATGAACATTTGCTGCTATGGCTTAAATTTGACTAGTGGAATATTCTTAGAATTTAAACACTTGTCACAAACCCACTCCGCGTAGACTTCGGCTGTGAGGAGGTGATAAGCGCTCTCTGTCAGTCCTGTGCACACCCTGTGGAAGTGAATATGACAGCATTATCATCACAGTTACAAGTACAGAGTGCAAGCTCATACTCAAGTGATAGTGGCAGCACCAGCAAATCAAGTAGCTACTTCATCACCACTAACTGACCATGAGCGGTTACACGCACCGAGGAATTAGCTGCTGTCGCTCCTGCTGATCACGCAGTTTAGTACTGAGATAAACACATAGGGCGAATGGTGTACATAACATGTGGACTTCATCCACAGAACATCAAATACATAATAAAATAGGTACCAACTAGAGCACCTTGAGAGCGCTTACTTCCGCTAAGGAAGGTAACGTTAATGAAAAATTTAAATTTGTTTTGAAAATAGGATTTCATTTTTATAATCACCAAAATTCGATAATTGGTGCCCCATGATAGTAATATCAGGTTCTGTTATTTTTTGAAGACCCCTCCATAACTTTTTGAGTTACGTTCAGACAATCATTAGTCAAATGGACAAACCGATCATCATCGGCGTTTGATCATTTGCGTCAAATTCTACGAATTTCATGAAGAGCTGTTGACAAGCTTTGGAAATACCTATTCCAAACAAATATAATAATAAACTGAGAATACAAATGGATTAACTGTAAAATAGTAAGAGAAGGAGCAGTAAAGGCACTGCTTCATACACATTACTGCCCGCATAATACAATCAATTCTCATGAGAATAATATTTCTGATTGATAGGTTCTACCAGTGGCCCACAATGGGTTAAAGTGGATCACAAAGACATTTGCATAGTGGCATAATGAGCTAAAACCAGTTACAGCGGTTATTTACCGAAGGTAATCTACCCACATTCGCACAGCAATGGCACTAGTTAGTTTAGCTTCCAATCCCTGTGGTGATAATAATAATAATGATTTGCTTTATTACTATTATTATGCTCTAAGTTTTCACTTCGTCACCACCAGTACTGCCCGCGATCCAAAGAGAGGAACAGAGAAGAGACCAATAGTATACCAGGCAAAACGAGGAGCACATTCATGATCCAGTACCCGTAAACTGGACAACAATATGTAGAGCTAGGAAACCTATCGATGGAACTGTGAAAAAAGAAAGACGTAGATTGAGAAGCATAGAAAAACGTCCCAAAGGCTAAATTTAGGTTATCGTAATCCATAAGGTCATTCGGGTAGCACTATTCGCAATAATACTGCATGGAATGAACGTAACTATGTAATACAGTATACCCCAATGGCCAATTAGGGGCATGCAAGCCCAATGTAAAGCAACACGGCATTCAACATTTACCTGTGGAACCAGAAATTGCAGCCAGACTCGCAGAGTATAGCTTGGTCGTTATCGTGGACTTCTTTATGGCATATGCCGCACGGGTATATGGGAGGCGCATTGGGATTTTGAGGATTGAACACCATGGGCTGGTCCGACGGGTATACCTGCAGGTAAACAAACAGATTACAGTAAAGGTTAGGTGCATAAAGTTACCTACCGGCACAGATATCTACCTGTTGTGGGAAATAAAAGATCAGTTAGACTAACTAAAACAGTGAGGGCCTTCGGTCTAGTAAGGTTCGGTTTTACGAGCACCCGGAAAAAATGGTGAAGTACTGTCAACCAGTTCAGCTTGGATAGTCACACTGTGTTGCAATATTTAGTCGTGCCTCGAGGCAACGGATTTCGTAAGAAATTGACAATTTCCGAAATCAATGTGAAGGTGCAGCACGCAGTACAGACTTTGGTTCTTTACTAAATCTACTATAGCATATATTTACTGTATTTATAACAGCTAGCTACAATAAAAGTATTTTTCAATGTTATACTGGATAGTGTGCTACATTGTATGCACTGTTTTTGTTACCTTTGTCTTTTGTAATGCCTTTGTTGACGGCGGTAACGCTGGTATTCACACCGTAGGTTATTGTTATCAATAACTACGGTCAATCGGCCGTTTCGGCCCGATGTTCCCCCTACATTTAGTGCGTTGAATCTAGGTATGAATGTATACCCTTTTCAGTCAACAATGGTCAATTTCAAAACAGTGAATTTGCAAATATCTTGAGTGCTTCCATAAACACAAATGGCTACAATACCAGCTGTGTTGTAGGTATCAAGTACTGCTTTGCACAAACAACAAGCTGACGAAACTTTCCACGTTCAGAGATCTCACTCCTTTTTTTTTTGCGTTTCAAAATTTTCTGTGTATATGCCCCATGACGAAAAATATCACTCATTCGAATACTAAGTGTGTGACAGAATATGAAAGAATGAACCGCTAGAATTTCATAAAAGGTTCCTTACTAGTGGAAACAACATTCAGTAGTATCATATGTCTTCATTAGAAATATACTAAGCGCTTACAGGTCACAGAAAATTTTGTTTTACTCAAATCAGGTGATATAAAACTAAACACAGATGGGGGTAAAGTGATCTTTTTGATCATACAACTTAAGAATAGTGATTGAAATAAGGGTGTTAGTGAAAACGCTTCACTGCCTTCCAGAAACATTTTGTTTGCTCTTCAGTTGTCTCTCACAGTAACTAATATTCCTAATTTTTTGCCATACTCCCCCATAATCCTTGGACTGCCTTTTGCCCCATTACACAGTAGAAGCCTAATTGTCAAAATACTAAGGTGACTGCTGGAAAGAAAACATTACACTTGCATTACTGCATCTCATGAACCTACATGACCACATTTGTCTGACAGCATTGGATATACACTCGATAGTTTCAAAAACTTCAACTGTGAAACTTGGTTTTTATGGTTATCGAATGACTGAAATAGATAGGTATCTCACAAACGACATAAAGTTAGCAAATTTTGAAAAACATCAACAGTAATCATAGGTAGGTATTCATAGTCTAAAGCCCGCTGCAGACGCTAGCCGTATGTCCTTGAAATGAAAGTCTCGACTGATGTCTTGCTTCAGAACAGCGAGTCTCCACCACGCACACGGTATATAGGAAGGCGTCAGCTGTACGTGAAGCTGCACAGATATACTGAAAATTCCACAAATAAACTGAGGCATATTATTATAGTTAAGAACAGCACAAAGACACTTGGGTATAGAGGTCACTAAAGCAATGATGCAATTGCGTTATGTACTATACAAAGAAAAGAAAATTCTATCATAGGCAAGAGCACTCTGAGGGCACATACCTCCCCCAAGCAAGGCAACGACTACGAAAAAATCAAATTAGTTCTGAGACTATGATTTTCTTTGTATCAACATCAAAATCTAATCATCTGTGCCCTTCAACAGTGTTAACAGATTCAGTATTTTTTTTTTTTTTGAGATCCGTTCATAACTTATCATCGAGTTATGCTGCTAACAAACATTACGACAAACATGAGTCAAACATACAAACGAACCAAACGATCTGCACCAAAATTTAATCATTTAGGTCTTTTAACATTACCAACAACTCGAATAAATTTCGTAAAGATCTATTCATTATTTTACGAGTTATAGTGCTAACAAGCATAAAATCAAAAACATTGACAAAAAAAAGAACAAACAAACGAATCATTCCAAAAATTTGGTCATATACTCTTCACAATACCCCTAACAACTCGTGTTTCATAAAAAATACGTCCATAACTTTTTCAGTTATGGCATTGAGAAAAATTAGGTAGACAAACAAACGGATGGACGAATCTTCACCAAAAGTTTATAATCTGTTCCTCTCAATATACCTAACAATCCCTGTAATTTCATCAAAATCTGTCCGTAACTTTATGAGTTATCTTGGTGACAGACAGACGAAGCCGACGAAAACATAACCTCTTTAGTGGAGGTAAAAACGGGAAAAACTGAGTCTTGGGAAAGTTGCCGAGAACCGCCACACAGCGGAAAGACTCGAATAAATTTTCTATACCACAGTAAAAATGTTTAAATATCAATTAGAATTATTAATTAATTATTCTCGGATACATTTTGAAGCGATTGTGTGTGTGGGTGAGAAACTCTTTAATAATGGCGGAAAATCGCGAGATATAAACAAGAGGCCCTGCACTTTCACCGACAAAAATAGAGCATAATGCATTTGTGTGCCGCGGCCAATGCCCCTCAAAGTCACTGTGCTATGCCCCGAGTTTTCTTTCCTATGCCGCGAAAACACAGGACGTCCATCCGAAAGGACTACTGTCTGCAGCGGGTTTCACGACTCCCTTACCGGACTAATAACTATCCAGGGAACGCAACAAACAGGCCTGCATAAAGAGAGTTCACCATGTCATCACCAAGGACTTACCTTGCCAGAGCTGACAGGCATAGGCTTCTGGCCCATACTGGGCATGGGTCCATTGCTCATGGACCCTTCAGGCCCACTCATAGAGCAAGACATGGGAGGCATGGGCCCATTCATACCTCCCATGGATGTCATAGGACTCATGCTATTCATGGGGCCACCACTGTTCATGGGCATATTGCAGTTCATACTACTTATCCCGTTCATATTCATAGCTCCATTCATGGGACTATTCATGGACCCATTCATAGGACTGTTCATACCGCCTCCTGGGCCCATGGATGGGCCATTCATGCCAGTGCCTGGGCCCATACCAGGACCATTCATGGCACTGTTCATTGAACCATTCATGGGCCCACCAGGACCCATAGGATTTCCAGGTCCCATGGGGCCACTCATTGGTCCTCTTGGTCCCATCGAGCCGTTCATGGGTCCAGTTGGTCCCATTGGTCCACCAGGACCCATTGGGCCACTCATGGGTCCTCCCATGGGCCCACCCATAGGGCCTCCCATAGGTCCACCCATTGGCCCATTCATGTGTGGACCCATTGGCATATTCTTCATATTCATATTGGTCATGGCCATGTTATGCATGTATGGCATGTTCATGGGAGGCATGGGCGGCATGTTGGAGGAGGAAGGTACGCAGGGAGTGTCGTCAANGGTCCACCCATTGGCCCATTCATGTGTGGACCCATTGGCATATTCTTCATATTCATATTGGTCATGGCCATGTTATGCATGTATGGCATGTTCATGGGAGGCATGGGCGGCATGTTGGAGGAGGAAGGTACGCAGGGAGTGTCGTCAAATGGGTTAGATGCAACGATAGTGTCACCATAACCTGCACATATATTAACATCGTCAATTCTTTTTGCAACGCCAATGGCCCTCACAACATTGGCAATAATGGAAAAATATCAACAAGCTACAGTGATGCATATGAAGCAGTCAAAATATAATGTATATACTGTATGTACAGTTGTACACCCAATTGTGCATGGCATCACCTGGTAAATCCACCAAGTTGAAACTCCATTACATATTTCTTAATATGCAACGGAAATGTTCAGAAGTAACAGCGAATAATATTATGGTAATGCGAATTCAGTTTAAAAGCTTTCTGCACCTTCCTGAAGTTATTAAGACACTCACTGGTCAATTTTCTTAAAATGATGCGCGAATAAAACTTTGTTATTGCAAGAGTCACTATATTAAAAATTGGTTCGATGTTTCGGCCTAAAACACTGGCCATCATCAGGATTAAAAGTCAGAAATGTCATCTGCAAAATACAAAAGAATATTTAGTCTATCGCATAAACATGACTGGGTTCACAGAAGGTAATGATATTGCACGAAATATACTTAATTTGCAAGTTTCTCTATCTAAAATTCTAAAGTGTAATGCTACTGCGCAAGATCTACGAGGTAAATGCTAATATTGCACGAAAAACGTAATTCAAAAATTGTTTAAAACTAAGATTCCTAATTGCAATACTATTGCACAAAATACACGTAATTAGTACGGACAGGCATATTGCATTAATTTGTACTACGGACAGGGTTCAGGTACATGCATCGTAACACCACCAGCATTATGATCAAAATGGCGGTCGCCCGCGCGTGCGAGCCGTTTTTTATACAGGCTCGGTCTTCTGAGGATGCTCCTAATACAGCTTTAGAATATTAAACCCCTGATCGTATTTGACATTTATAATTGGATTTCCTGTTTTATGACGATTGCTTCTGCTATTTTTAGATCAGTGGTGCTATGATGACTGAACACTATAGAAAAGTTTGAGATCAAGGTTTCTGCTGAAGCAGCAGAAGGATTCTTGATAGAGTGGAGGAGTTGGAACGTGAAAATGCAGAACTAAAGAGTTGCATAAGTGATATCAGTTACGCAGGATAATAGTTCTCAGTAACTTAGGGTAAGTATAGTTACCCTAGGCGCAACAGCAGTACATGAGGGTGCAATAACCTTCGTCTACACGATCCATCACTTCATCAATCAAAACGCAAGAATCGACCAGCAAAATCACAAACAATTCCCCTCCTTGGCCCAACGGCATCAAAAACAGAAGCCACGAACACTTCAAGGTCACGGCACGCGAATTCAGTATTCCATTACTATTAATCGATACTCTACCCTCACTTTATCGGTCAGATATTTATTTTAGTTGTAGATGCTGATTGGCAGGTAAAAATTTATATATACTGGTGAAAAGTATAGCTAAAAACTTACTCACTGGCATCCTCTCAAATGCAGAAATACAGACGTTAGAACAGTAATTTCTCATTATTATATATATACAATTTTATACATTTTATTAATTTCTATTGCAATTCACATTGTGTACATCAGTTTCTTCCATTAAGACTTAACTCTTGCTTTTACTAATGAAAAAGAAGGCACAGACGTAACGTGAGGAATATGCTAGTTATTTCTAATTGGCAACATATAGGCCTAGTTGCCAAATGCTTCCCGCTGTACAGAAGTTCGAATCAAACGTAAACAAAATTCGCTATGCGGGTAAATTTTAATAAAAAATAATACTTTAATTACTGAATAATACATTTAAAACAGATACATCTATTCACAGAGCGAAATATAATTTGTAAACTTTTTGTGATCGTGCTCAAAGATTTCCAGCGCTGCTGACGATCAAAAACCACAAACTTCGAAGGTTCGCCGCGTGTGTTTGTTCGTTCCGCGATCACAAACTTCGACGAAAAGATGGATTGTGTAGACGCGGCCATACCGGTTCAGTGCATTCAGTGCCTCGTGGTTAGGCACCGGTAAACCTTTTCAACTGTTGACATTGTACTGGACTAAAGTAAAATTTTGTTTTGCCTTATCTTTTAAAATATTGAGGATTTTTTCAATCTTTGCACATCTCAGTTTTACCTGCAAAATATTTTCAAAAGCAAAACCTCATTTAAATTTTTACTCCGATAGGTGTGTAGATTATAATTTTGTGCGCGAAACGCTCAGGTAACTGTCCCCAAACGCTGCAGCAACTACTCCAAACGCTCCTATAAGCGCTCTAAATGCTCCGGGTAACTGCTCCAAATGCTCCTATAAGCGCTCTAAATGCTCCGGTAACTGCTCCAAATGCTCCTATAAGCGCTCTAAATGCTCCGGTAACTGCTCCAAATGCTCCTATAAGCGCTCTAAATGCTCCGGGTAACTGCTCCTACAGGCGCTCTAAATGCTCCGGTAACTGCTCCAAACGCTCCTATAAGTGCTCTTGAGGCCCATTTCTATCACTACTATTGCACACTTGTAGCGCTACAAATGCTCCTTTTAACCGCTACTACGGCTCCTTTTCAACAGCTCTAATGTCCTAGCTCTAAACATGACCAACAGTTGACCCTAACTGTCCTAATAGTCAAACAGATTCCTAAATAGAAACACATCAACTCATCCTTTCAGTTGTGTAAATAAAATTTAATAATTTCTAGAAGTAACACTATTTATTTGGCAATATTTATGAATAAAAACCAAACAAATCAAATAAAAAGCAAATAAACCAAAAAACCATCGTTTTTTGGTTGGTTTAAACGGTGGTTTTCTATTTGGTTTAAACCAGCCAACCCTGATCATGAAAGACTTGCCCACCTTCATTATGTAGGCTACTCATTCAGCAGAGATTCACGCCCTCCACAATCATATAGGAGTATGTTGAAAAAATTCTTGAAGGAATTACTATCAATGTCAATGGGGAGATTCTTGCTAGTTACATAGGTAGTCCGTGTTGGTCGCACTTGGTGAAGAGCAAATTTCATTCAAAAATGGTGGTGATGCAACAGCCTCGAAGTACTGTATTCTAATAGCTTCGCTGTGTGGGGTGCGAGGTTGTTTTTAACAAAATGCCACGTCACATCCAAAACCGCACCGGTACTGAAATTGCGAAGTTTAAAAACTTACTGAATGCATACTTGCTGAAACTGCCACACAAACTAGCAGTAAATGGCTACATGCACCGGGGAAATAACTCGCTGCTAGCCCTCCCGCTCGTCACGAAATGTGGTATTTCTCTGCACAAGCCGGGAGGTGTAAATAACGCCATTTATGCCTCGTCTGAAGAATCAGCAAGGTACCTACAATAGGATAACGAATTTCCTACTATACTTTAACCCTTAGGGGAGCAAATACATCGCTGATATCACATAGGGACAGCATTGTCTGAAACGTAGTAGGTAGCTATACCTTATAGTTAACTACCCGGTATCGTCAGAAAGTTTAAGCCTCCGTTTCCGAGCAGAACGATATCACAGAGGAAAGAGCAAGGAACATATATTATGCCGATAGAAACGGGGAACCCATGCACGAAGGTGTTCCCACACAGGATTCCAAGCGCATGGGAACAGTAAGTTGGGAAAGAAGAGGAAGAACAGAATAAAGCATGAGCATGAAATCGGGAAGGAAGCAAATTGGGCACGAAAGACAGACGTCCCAAAGGCCTAGCTAATGGCTAAGCTAACCTACACGAGCCCCCAGGGGGTCGCCACGCCCCATAACATAGGAGGGGCGAACCTAAACTAACCCTATGGCCCATAAAATGCCCCCTGAGGGGAAACGTAGCATATAAACTATGCTAATTCTTAGGCTATGCTGTACGGTTATCTTTCAGACGCAATTGTAATTTTCAACACCAGCTCACAGCATTCTGGAACACTACCTACTGCTACCAGTACTGTAGTATCGTAATGCCATTAAGCAAGTTTAAAATATTATTCTTACGTGAATAACATTATTTGAAGCATGCTTTATGGCATTAAGCCATTACATTGCTTGTAGCAGTACCTAGGTACCGTACTGTTCCAGAATGCTATGAGTGGGTGTTGAGAAGTACTCATACGCCCTTTACCAGATGGCATAAAAAAAGGAGGAATAGCACTACTGAAAAGCCGAGATATGGCCCTTACAACAGGGAAAGTGATGAGTTCAGTCTAGTTTGGACAATGTGTTCACTATATCATAACATATGAAAGTAACTAAGGTAGCTATGCTGCTGCCCCCTATTCTCAATTCACATGCAGTAATCTTTACAGCAGACAATAGTCATAGTCTCATTGCACTGAACATGCTCGGTCAAGTAAGCGTCATATTTACCACAGAATAGATTTTTGTTACGCAATGTTATCAATTTCTCCAGCATCCGTGTTTCTGTTATGTTCTTGTAGCTGGTTGCTATATTTTAAGTTGTAGCTAGCTATTTATGCAGTTATGTTCTATCTTAGGTGGAATATATGAACATGACCAAGTTATATTGCAAAGTAGTGAAGGAATGAAGTAAAGTTTTTGCCTTTACGTACATGTTATACACATCACTTATATCAAAGTATCAAATACATTACAAATGGTAAGCAGCTAACAACATAGCTACATTAGAAATGGAGACTTGTATAGCAATGGTCCAAGGTGAAGAAAGCCATATAAGTACAGTGTCTAAAATTCTTTATTTCAAGGCGTGATAAAGTCAATAAAAAGTCATTTACCTCCATGAATTAAAATTTATATGCTACGTTTCAACGCACAAGCGTCATCATCAGGCTGAAACAAACA
>LQNS02000141.1:34541192-34554067 GCA_001587735.2 Parhyale hawaiensis | reverse complement strand
AGCACTTTTGTTATTTGGAAACCGGCATGAGCTTATTTACCATACAAAATCCGTTGACGGTTGAAGCATCACAAGTATCATACAAGATTTTCAAATAGAATATCTAGCTACATAATGTTCATGAGAACGGTAACTATGCAAGCCAATGGTTTTGATGTTTCTTCCAAACCTGCATTTCATTATAGCTTTATGGCTCCAGCGCCAGAACAATACTTCCTGTCTCACCTGAGCAAGGATGTTGCTAGCAATGTGTTTCAACTATTCATAAATGTTCCATTCTCATAGCTACAATGTAGCTATATGCAAAACACATAACAGTTTCACAGAATAAACTGAAATGCAAGGTCACAGCACATTATGAATAACTGGGAGCCAGTGTTTTAAATATTTTCTATTTTTAATATTGAGTTTTCTTTCAGTACCTACAATGCACAGGCCAAAATGAGCTATACCACCTCACAAAAAGGAGAGGACATATAGTAGCTATGTCTAGAGAAATGTGGAACCCATGCATGAGAGTGTAGGAGGGAAGAGGATGAGGAAGCCGGACTATGGAACCTGATGGACCAAGTCAGAGTTCAACTCTTGAAGTCAGTTAGTATTTGGCTTCAACTCTCAAATACCTTCACTCATCTATATTCTACTAAATCTCTGTAAACCTCGCTTGCTTGTTTATTTACTTGTGTCTTGTTTGACGACACAGCTTCTTTGCTTTTAGACGGCAAGAAATTCGAGGGACTTTCCATGGTTTAGCTCTTTCATTCGATTGTATCTGTGATGCAGAAGTTAAACTGAGCTGGGCCTCAAGAACGGGCATGATCAATTCATCGGTTCCATGGGCAATACAACTGAAATATGTAACATATAACAATTTGACTTTGCTTACAACCTGGGTGTTGAATATTCGTTAGAGAAGCAGAGAATCTGTTGATACTGAACCGAATGGGCCGCTCCTTGATGGGCAGAAGAGAACTGCCGAATAGCGGGTGGTGTAAGCCCAGCTAAATAACACCTGCTTTTTTTTGCAGTAGCGAAGACGATCGCAATGACGACCCAATGGGTCACGATCAATCTAGCTACCAATAACATAGGCCTATTATTCCAACTCCAGAGGCAAGCAAGCATCTCGACTCTCGATTTTTCCCATCCCTTCAAATTATTTGAATCTGCAACTCTGAGAAAACCATCTGGATATCACAAAAAAAACTCGCCTCAAAAACTTCGGTAAGAACTGATGTAAATGATCAACAAAACAAGTTGCGGGCATTCAATAATAACTAAACCTCTGCCTATCAGTGCTTCTTCTATATTAGTTCTATTACCTAGATATTTTCTTTTAAATTTTTAAGCAACTTCCCAACTATGGTCAGTTCATGAGAGCAAAGAAATTAAAAATTTATTGGAGTAAATATTATAAAATTTTGAGAAATTATATAGCTAATTATCAAATGCCCTCCACAGATGTAATCATACCTGTAAGTGGAGGAGGCACCAGATCATTGCTGGGAGGAGTAGAGGGAGGACCCTGACTGGTAGGAGCAGGATTACTGGTTCGGCGTTTCTTTTTCGGGTTTGTTGGAGTGGGGGAGTCTGGTGATCCACCCATGCCCCCACTGCCCCCACCTGGTTTGAAGTCTCCAGCCAGAGCTGCGGCACTTCCTGTCACAAATGCGGGCATTGACATCATGCCGAACAAGTAGCTACCTACTTATCACATTCGTATTTATTTCAGATGTTACAGAGTTTGTTAGTGATGCACATGATGGTTATGTATTACAGAACTCTAGTAAGGCAAATAGCTAGTGGAACCAAGAAACATGCCAAGTCACCAATGGCAGTGGTATTAGTGAGAAAGAAAGTAAAGATGGCTACTTTAAAAAAAATCCTGAAGACTGGAAGCCTCAACGAACCTCAGGTGTGATTGTGGAGATTGGTGAATGAAGTCTGACTCAAACTCCTTAAGTCCAGTGTAGGCCAGACTCCTAGCACCCCTAAAAACAGCTAACTCCATTATTTAATAGACTAATTTTCATTAAGCTCCTTGTCCTGGGAGAAACAAGTGTCCCCAACTCCCACACCTTGCTCTTAAATATGTCCGATAGCTACCTTTCAACACTGCAACCCTGGGAGAAACTGCCCAATGAATGTATGTGGTGAGGGTGCTGTACAGCAGAGGTAGGCCAAACAGTGAGCTGCTTAAAGGTAGGCCACACAGTCAGCTTCTTACGGGGTACAGCTAATGTTTCCTTATATAGCTATACATAATTGAGAGTAAACAGCTGCTCTGGAAAACGAAATACAAGAGTGCGCAAAAAATAGATAAGTATATTGTACCATTTTTAATTTTTCTGATAGAGGACAATTTAAGGTTTTGTATGTATGTACATATATATATATATATATATATTATATATAGAGTGCACAACATCACTAGGTAGCTAGTAAATAGTATTTTACTCATTTTATATACCACCATATGAAAGCAACAGCACTTCAGTAGTGACGTATTTCAACAGAAAAGTAATATACAGTATATATATATATATATAACTATACACTGCAACCCACGGTATTAGTCCAACAATTTTTTTTATTGATTTTTTATTGAAAATCTTCTGTCTGACGAGAATTATGTTTTCAAATGGCAACACCATGAGCTTAGTTCATCTGGCAATATTTGTTTGCATTCTGAAGAGGTTGGTTGTAGAACATTCCTTTGTTTAACAGATAACTAACTATACTGTGATAGTCCTGTAACACTAGGAATGAGACTACCATCTTTGGCTTTTCAAACAGGGTAAGGGGCCCAAAGGAGATGCACTGGCTCAATGGAGAAGCACCTGAGGTGAGGGGAACTGCGGTGGCTGGACGTTGTGAGAAGTGTCCTATCATAATAATTTTTGGTGGGTGTTTAGGAGACATATTGAGATTTTTTGCAGGTATTGGATATTTCTTGCAGCGTCCGGTGGCCGCGCAACAGCTTTCCTACTGTAAGTGGATCTCCAATGGGCCAGTGCGTCTCCTTGGGGCCACTTACACTATTACGAACTATTCTAAAAGACGACACTGAAAAATAGAAGCAGTCAGTTCCAATATAAGATGATCTGTGGTTGACTGCAGCTGTACACTCCTCTGAGGTGAGTTGGCCTGTATCTGAAGCCCCAACCAGTGCATGTGAGTTTCCTGGTATAAGGTGCAGTTAAGTTAACTTTACCTGCACCTTTTACCAAGCATGGGCACACCCAAACATTGACATACAACATGTATGAACAAATTGAAATCTAACTGCAGTGAATAGAAAAAGCTGCATGCACTGCAAGATGCTACAGCTCATAGTACAACGGTCTACTATATACATTACACAGCAATGGTTCTCTAGGCTGCGTGGCAGTACCTGCCCAAACAGCTCCAATCACTACACTACGTAATCTGAGGTTCATGCCATGGGTTAGCTATGTACATAGTCTAGTTGCAGAGATAGAAGCTCTTGGGATACTCACTGGTCCAAGAAACAGTCAAAAGAAAATTAACTGCATGTCCAAAAAAAATTAAATTAATGAAACTGTGCAAAATATGGGTACAGTCAAAAGGCTAGGTTAGTTAAATAGAGAACAATATTGCAAAAAAGAAAAATCTCAGAAGCATTCACACCAAGCAACCAGAAGTTCAATCAACGACTACCCTTGCAAGTTGTTGGAACGAAAGCAATACATTAAAAATTGTCTGGAGAAGTAGCTAGTGGGAACAGCACCCTCCACAACTTTGAACGTCTCCTCCATAACCAATCACCTTTCTAATGCCTAACTGCTGTAGAGGCAGTACTGTTCAATTATCTTACATTCACAATCCATCAAGCTGAGAGACCTCACTAGTCGACTAGATCATACTTCCACACTAACTTCCTTGGCTGAGGTTTGTCTTAGACATTTGAATTTCTGTAATAAATAAAGACCATGGCTTGGAGAGAGCCAGAGCTTGGACTTCAGCACCTCTATAGGAATGGGTTCNCACAATCCATCAAGCTCAGAGACCTCACTAGTCGACTAGATCATACTTCCACACTAACTTCCTTGGCTGAGGTTTGTCTTAGACATTTGAATTTCTGTAATAAATAAAGACCATGGCTTGGAGAGAGCCAGAGCTTGGACTTCATCTCCTCTATAGGAATGGGTTCATGTGTATTGGTCCATCTATTACCAACTACCTACCTATCTAATGTAATGATAAAGATACCATAGGTTTAGTGATTTCTGCTCTCACTTCCAGAATATCTTTCCAATACATTATGATACATTATGGGGTTGTCCAGAAAGTTTGTGGCGATTTTTAGTCGCTTGACTTCTTTTAGAACAATATTGATTATAGAGTCTATTAATAGAATTTGATAACACCTCCAATTAAAGCACAGTGCAAGGTATCTTTTTGTGGAAGGTTTGAGATCTTATAACCCGTGTTAATTCTGTAACCCTTAATAAGGAAGATAAAAAAATTACATTTCGGTACTTTATGATTTTCTGTTTCCATAAATGGAAAAAATGCATCACAAGCAACTAAAGAAATCTGCACCATTTACGGTGATGATTCTTTATCCAAAAAGGGTGGTGAAGTGGTTTGGGAGGTTAGAAGCAGGAGATGGAAGCCTTATTGATAAAACCCATTAGGCAGACTATCCTCTACAGATGAAGGGGAAGGTGGGCTGTGCTGAGATGCAGGGCTCGTTTTGTTTAGCCAACCATGGCAGAACTCGCGGCCACTCTTTGAAGCTAGTTCGACCGCACTTTGGTATTGAGGCAGGATTAGCAAGAAGTAAGGCATTTCCATCTCGATGTGTTAGGCTCGGGAACTCTTTGCTGGAGAAGGTTGTGCTGTCGCAGTCTTTGGATGTATTCAAGCGGCGTCTTGCTTGTCATTTGGGGGGAGTTGTTGTTAGATTATGTGTGATATCTGTGTGTGTTGTTTCTGTTGGCCTGCTGCAAATGTTTCTGGCTTGTTGGACATTCGTACCTCGGTGGTCCTGTTTTTGTTGTGGTGGGGCTGATGGGCGTTGCTGTTGTGGGGTTTCTGGGGTGCCATCCTTGCTGTGTGTTTTTATTTACCCATTAAAGAGTTACCTTACTTACTTGGGTTCCACTGTGGGAGCTACCCCTGATACCCTACATTACTAAGAGTGCTGGGTTCTCAGCTGTGGTGGTATTTGCCTGGTGCCAATGTTGGGTGAGGGTGGTTGTCTTGCTCTTGTAGTGGGGTTTTTGAGGGTTCTGTGGTGTTGGAGCGCCGCTGGGCTGGAAAGTTACTGATGAAGACTGGCTCTTTGCCTTTGTGGTGCTTGCCTGGTGCCACTGTCCACATGCCCTTACTGTTTGTTGTTCCTGGGGGACCATCCATGCGAGTGTATGTTTTTTGGTGATTTCCCGATAGCCAACTGCACACTTCTCCGGCTCGTTGGCTGCGCATGCATGTGCGTTCTCTTGCTGATGCCAGCACGCAGGGCCGTGCTTGCCTTCCTAGTCTGGCTGGCCTGCTCTTGGCCTGCCTGGGCTTCGGGGGCTGCAGAGGTGAGTTACCTACATAGGTGAGAGACCAAACCAAGCCATTAACTGGGAATAACTGACATTGCACAACCCAATAATTGGCATAAAGCTTCATCCTATCAAAAATCCACCTTTCATGAGCACCTTGTAAAGCTTGGTTGGTGATTAGTTCCGATGTTGGGATGCCATATTACTTGAGTGAGAAGAACCTTTTGGACTGCATTCCATATATGATTTACTTTACAAATGGAAGGAAAATGTGCCTTTTTAAAAGCAAATTGTGACAGGAGATAGGAAATGGATTGTTTACCCAACTGTTCAGAGCCAAGAACAAGAATCCTGGAGTAAGCAACATGAGCCTTTCTTAGCCACAACATAAGTGGTGCTTCACCGTAAGAAAGTTTTGCTTTGTGTCTGGCAGGATTGGAAAGGAATTCTGTGCTATGAGCTTCTCCCAAATAGGTAACCAGACATCTTGAGATATAGGCATATGCTCACAGTTGGACAAGTTGAAAGCAGCATTTCAAGAAAAACAGCATTAACTGGCCAAAAGAAAAGGCATTTTCAAAATCAGTATAAACTTTCAGGGCAACCAAACAGCTACCTAAATAAATAAGTTCAAACCTCACTAATTGATCACAAATTAAGCTAGTGTATTCCGGGGCGGAGATTTTGGCAAAGTGCCGGGGCGAAGATGGCGAACCGCAAGAAAACAGGGTAAAAAGGCATGGACAGAGCTGAGCTATATACCATATGGAAGCCTATAATGTTGTCTAATANCTCTGAAATAGCTATGAAACCTTAATAACCTGCATCTTTACAGGGTTATGTGTAACAAACAATGTTATGATCGTAAAATATGGTGTTCTGCCAATGAAATAAGCATAAATACAGAGCTTTTATGTTCATCACTGTGTTACGATCACAACCAGGGGTGAAATAGCAAACAATGTTTGTGCTACAGTTTGTACATGAATTGGGGTAAAGAGTCAAGATACACAGGAAGTAAACATGCATATACTAGCTACCAACACTAACTTTGGCTATTCTAGCATCATTAGAATTTGAGAAATCACAAATTGTAACAGGTTTTAAGGAAAATGAATTTTCATAGGGTGTTTTGTTTCACAGGGTCACAATCAAATACAGTATTTCTTAAAATACTTAGAAACATGCTACAGTTTTGAAACTTAGTTGGTTATTAGACTACATTATAGGCTTCCATATGGTATATAGCTCAGCTTTGTCCATTCCTTATTTTCTGCTTTTTGGTGGTTCGCCAACTCCACCCCATTTCGTGACCAACTCCACCCCAATTTAGGGGGGGGGGGTCGAAAATCTTCGATTTTTGCATGTGAGTACCTAACTATACAAGATATAATGTTCATTTCTACAGGGCAGGTAGGTGCACTTTAGGGATGTATTGATGTGATGTTGCAGCCAAATTGTACCGTAAGTATTCAAGTTAGGACGAATTGATCATTTTTCGCCATCTCCGCCCCGCAATACACTACTGGTTCGGTAGCTGTTCTTGAGAGACGAAAAGGTAGATAGTAGCTATGCCAAGATAAATGTGTAACCCACGCAAAAGGGAGTTTATACAGAGAATCACTGCACATGGGCACAAGTCAGGAAACCAAAGAAAAAACAGAAAAGCATCATCAGTAAGAAAAATGAAAGTGGCCATGGAGAAGAGATAGGCAACATATCAAGAAGGCCTCCCCCCCGAGGGCACTGCTCACCATAACATAGATCAAGCAAACCTAACCCTATGGCCCACCTTATGCACCTTGAGGGTGAATCTTTTTATAACCCTCAACTTTAAAGAGGCACTAGCTATTAAAAAAAAGGTTCATTTCATCTATCATTTCTAATTTAGTATCTATATAGCTACAGTATCTATGTGGTTCACAACCCAACACACTGATTAGTAATGAGACTGGGCAGACTATGCTATGACAAAATTATCCAAGCTGAAGCACATGCATTAGCTACTTCAGCTCCTGTGTTCTTGCATAACATACAGCAACTACCAACTTAGAAAGTGCAAGCAAGTACAGCATAGCAGAGAATTCAAGGTGGTCTACAGCATAGCTAAGTCAAAACTTTGGATGAGCAATGAGCATGTGTCTACAACTCCACGTGTCCATTAACCTCCAACCTCAAAAAAAAAAAAAAAAAAAAAAAACAGGGTCTACCACAAGTATGCAAGGCTATCCTTGTTGCTACTAGACGAAAATTTTAAAAGTTGGAAGATTTAATTGAAGCTTGTACAAGTGAGAAAGTTTTTTATTTATATTAGAGCTATTATGCAATAACTACAATGGATGTTGAAGTTTAAAATATCTATAGGGTATATAAACCCATAATCACAAACCTCGGTATTAATTTTTCGTGAGGCTACTAAGCAAACTTGAAAAATTTAACCAGCTCCATTTTGACAGCAAAAATGGTGCATTAGCGTCTGACCGGGTGAATCGGACTGAATGGACCGTACGGGTGAATCGGTCCAGTTATTAGTATTGGAAAATTTATAAATACTGAATCCTCATATTTTCTCTGTACATAGGCCCATTACTCCCCTACATAGGCAACACGTAACAGAAGCTCTAAATATCTGAACATTTTTGTTGTGGACGAAAAAGGAACTTGAGAGAAAAATGACTTTGTTTCAACTTTACACCTCAAAAACGAATAGGTTTTTCAACTTTCGTTGCAGACATGAAGGAGTTGTAGCAGCTTCATGAAACTTGGGTCATAGAGGTAAAAAGAGTTGCTCTTTACAGTGGAACCAAGGATTTCTTGCTATTATGTATACTTTGGTCACTGTGCCACTTTAATGATCTGTCCAATTCACCCGGTGGAAAAAAAAATTTCGGGTGAATCGGACCAGTATATTAAAGGGTTTACCACAGAAATGTACAGACATTTAGAGGTTCTGTTACATGTTGCCTATATAGGGGAGTAGTGGGCCTATATACAGAAATATGAAGATTCAGTGTTTATTCATTTTCCAAAACTAATAACCAAACCGAATCTTTCACGATGTCCGGTCCGCTTCACCCAGAATTTCTTTTTGCACTGGACCGATCCTTTGGAGTGTCTACCACAAAAATATTTAGATACTGAGAGCCTCTGTTGTATGTCGCCCATGTAGAGGGGTAGTGAGTCAATATACAGAGAAAATGTGAGGATTCAGTATTGATTCTTTTTCCATTACTAACAACAAAACAAAATCACCCGACTGTGACGGTCCAATTCACCCAGATTTACGGGATGTACTTGGACCGCGTATTTTCAACTGTGACACTGCAAGTACCAACATATTTCAATGTTTCTGCATAATAGCTAGTGCACACATAAGGTAAGTGTATGCATTTGTATTTGTAGCTCCTAACTTTGGCAGGTACGGTACCACAGCAGCAACAAATTTTACAGATTGCCGGTCCGATTCACCTGGTCTGACGCTACATAAGCAAATACTGTATAAGAAAAAATGCAGTGCTACTGCCAAGGCAGTTTGTCAAGTCATACAATAAAACCATCTGTAAGTTGTTGCAATTGTCTCATGGGCTGAAATGCACTCACTAGTTGAGATAAAAATGTATCACACTATAGTATGTAATTTCTCGTATGATAAAAATTCAGTCAGTCAAAGAAGAGAAGCCTGGAGCTCATCCAACAATAGAAGCAGAGGCATACCTTGGAGGTGCGCAGTTTTAAGGTTGGCTCGAGCTCCCCGTTTCTCCTTCTCCTCCTTCACTAGAAACAATGAACAAGCACAAACATTGAGGATGGGTAAGGTAAGCTAAGCACTACTGTTGCTACTCAGAACACCTGCAATACTCCGCAACTCTATGGTACACATGGGTACTGGGTTGCTGTGTTGCAGTACAGTATAACAACATGCAAAGTGATAAAAATCACCTCATAGCTAAGTAAAGAAAGTCTTGCAGTTGAAAAGCTAGTTGATGCAGACAAGTAGCTACTAGCTAGTAGAAAATCATATGAAAGACTTGGTACATATTGAACTAGTCTTTCGTCAAATAGCTAGGTGTGGTGACACTGTGGCAGTCAGAATGATCACCAGCAGTATCGCAAATTGAAAAAATAACTAAATAAAAAAATACATAAAAAAAATTATTATGAACAGGATGGGTCAACTATCTAGCAAGCAGTGTAGCTATTTTCAATGTTAGACACTGCTAGATATTCAACTAGCCAAGTGGTCATTTTGACACATTGCTTAGCTAGCTACTTCCTAACAAGGCATCAGTACATAAACTTTCATGTGATTCAACCTGTTGATTTTTGCGTCACTTTTCAACAACAATGGATGGCCTACTTTACTTAGACAGTAATTAAACAATCACTGTGGAATAAATATTTAACAAATGCCATTAAATGGAAATAGCTATCCTTAGTTGAATGACAGCAACTGAGGCAGCACAACAGCAGTGTCTACAGGAGCCTATCAAGGCACTAAAAATGGATCTTTGAATTTGTTTGACAACATAGCTATGGTATTTGTGGCATACACCTTTGGAAATTTCACAGGCAGGTAGCTATGGTACCTACCTACAAAGTTGAATCAAAGGCTCAACTGCTCCAAATCTGGCCAAGCTTTGGTCATACATTAGAAACTGAGGACTTTTATCAGATCCTCTCCAAGTCAAAAATTCAATGACCTGGACTGCATCATTACTCCATCCACTTTGAAAAGTTTTTCCTTAAGTCACCCTGCATTTTGCAACTCAACAACCCAGCATAAGAGGCAAGCAACAGCTAGCTACAATATATACAATGGGCCACCATTTGCATGAGTAGGCCTCTGGTGCTAAGGACAACCATGCCAACATTTGATTACTGCCTAAACTGTACAGGGAGAAGACTAGCAAAGCTAATACACTAAAACATAAAATTAATGGAGGATAAAGCAACACACATGAATGGCACTGGAGGTCTACAGTATTAGAGATGATGCACATTAGTATCATGCACAGAGATTAGAAGACACTGCACTTTACATAAATGCGAAGCACAAACAATAATGCTAAATCTCTTTTATACAACTAATGCACGTATGTACAAAGGTTCTGCTGATAACCAAGTCTGGAGACTGTTAGATCATATTTAGATTGAGATTTTGTGGTGATAACCAGGGTTGGCAAAAACCAAATGGCAAAAACCAAATGGCAAAAACCAAATATCAAAAACTAAGTTTTTTTTTGTTTAAACCCAAAGCCATATTTTTATTCATTTTTTTTATATTTTGTTGCTTTTTTCCAGGTTCTAGGAATTATATCTAGCATTTAAAGGGTTTTCTGCTGTGTAGACACATTTAGCTAGCTAATCATCAAGAATCTTAGTCACTCCATTTCAACTTCCTACTGTAGAAGAATGATTTTTAGATAAAGGGGTTACTAACAAGCAGTTAGCAGAGTACCTGTATTTGCTATGGCTGAATTTAACAAGCAAATTACAGAGATGCTTTGGTTTATAATTGGAATATAAAATCCTTTTAAAAACTTGAAAACACTTCAAATTACAAATACAACTTGACAGAAATAGCAAGCTACTAGCTAGTACTAATTGATAACAGAGTAAAGAACAAAAGAAAGTGAAATAGCTATAAATTCCTTTGAAAACCTTAGAAACACCCCAAAATTCAATGAGATCTTGATTGAAATAGCTAGCTACAAGCTAATTAAGAATAGAGTAACGAACTAAAAAAGTGAAATAGCTATAGGGGCAATGTCTACATCCTTCTCATGAGCTCACTAGCAATCTAACAGCAACTATATAACTACTACTTCTAATTTTCATTAGCTTCTAGCTTACCAGAATATAATTAGACATGCATTTCTCAAATGAAATAACACAAAATTCAATAAGTTATAGGGTTTTCAATCAACTTTTAATAAATATTAGCAACGGTTGACGCTAACTGTCCTAACAGTCAAACGGATACCTGAAAAGAAACACATAAACTCATCCTTCAGTTGTGTGACTAAAATTTGATACTTTCTGGAAGTACAACTGATTATTTTGCAATGCTTATGAATAAAAACCAAAAAAGTTGAAAAAAACATGATTTTTTTGGTTGGTTTAAACCCTGGCTTTTTTTACATTTAGTTTACACCATTTGGTTTAAACCAGCCAATCCTGGTGATAGCAGTAAATAATTAGGTGCTGTATTCACTATTAAATTGTATACTGTACAATCAAAATCAGGTGAAGTCATGTTCACATTCTCTTGCAGTAAAAAATGTCTACCATATAGCTATATATACAATAATAAAAAAGTCAAAATTGACAGGATTCCCAGCATTTGAAGAATATATACATACAAAATTCCATGATTTTTTCAAGATGAAATTGCAAAATTCCAGAGTGAAAATGGATTAAATACTAGCTACATTTTTTCAGTTGACACATGAGTAGGCTAATTAGGGTAGCTACTAAAAATCTCCTGAAAAGTGCACTTATAGGTAATCCTTTGATATGTTTGATATAAATACCTATACATAGCAATGTATCACAAAGGCATAAAATGGCCTCCTTTCCAATCCCTTAGAGCAATCCAATTCTCACTGTAAGGAAGGCTCAAGTGTGTCTCTTTGGATAATAAAATTTCACGGTTTTTCCAGGCTTTCACAAATTTTGCCTCCACTACTATCATTCAAAACACTATTTTCATTTTCCCTGATTTTTCAAAGATTTCCAGATGTGGCTGGAAACCCTGACTGAGTTCATAGCCTAATTCATAATAATACGACAGTAATAAAGTTACACCAACACAACTAGAAGATATAAAGTTACACCAACACAACTAGAAGATATTGTTATGGTAGTTTAGACATTCTCTTATGCACAGCAATTAATAACACAAGATAGACTAATATTAAACAATATTTTTGCAAACATACCTACTAGACAACTATATTAGATATAGGCTACCTATGTTTTACATATTGAATAGTAGTACACTATAAGATAGTTTAAGCCTCTCTAGATAGCAGGTCTCATAGTGTGGCTATTCTCGCCAAGATCTTGGGGACAAGTTTGCTCCCCAAGTTTGCCGCTCTCGGCGATGCGGGCGGGGCCTGTGGGTGCTGCGAGTAGTGGAACCAGGTCTCATAGTGTGGCAGTTCTCACTAAAATCTTGGCAACAAGTTTGCCGCTCTCAGAGATGCGGCCTAGACAAGTACCCATGCATGAAGTTGTTCCCCCACAGGATCAATGTGCATGGGAACAGTAGGGTTGTTCCTTAATTAACAAAATTTGTAGACAAATGCAATTGTCTTTAAACTGCTCGTGGAGGGGGGGGGTGAGGGAGTAGGA
>LQNS02000141.1:34479256-34507695 GCA_001587735.2 Parhyale hawaiensis | reverse complement strand
GCACAAATGATTAGATTTTGGAGTTTATGCAAAGAAAATTATGGTTTCAGAGCCAATTTGAATTTTTGCTACCGTTGGCTCACTTGGCGGAGGTATGCGCTCTCAGAGTGCTCTAGTTATTCATGTCTTTTAACATGACTAACAACCCATATAAATTTCATAAAAGATTCATTTATTATTTTTTGAGTCATTGTGCTATCAAGCATAAAATAAAAAACAGTTACGAACAAACGGATCATTACCAAAATTTGGTCATTCATTCTGTTATATACTTTACAACTCATTTAACTTCATAAAAATCCATCCATAACTTTTTGAGTTATGGCATTGAGAAAAATGAGGCAGACAAACAAACAAACTGATGAACATATTTTCACCAAAAGTTAATTATCTGTTCCTCCTAACATACCTAACAATCCCTGTGAATTTGGTCCAAATCGGTTCATAACTTTTTGAGTTATCTTGGTGACAGACAAACACGACAAAAACAACTTCCTTGGTGGAGGTAATCAGCTCTCATCTGCCCACAGCGAAATGGAAGCTTAGAGAAGTAGCAGGTAAAAGTCACATCAGCTACAGGCCATTTCGATCATGGATGTCGTTGCCTACATACAGTATCCTAACCTACCGCTGCTTGAGCGCCGAACTCTGATAACGTGAATTAGAGCATATCTCTTCGAGCATTTAGTTATCAGACTTTTCTACTCTCATCTGCAGGCTTTGCACATTTACGAGCAAGAATATTGAGACACTGTACGTCATACGACGCAAACGCATCACTAGCTAGTGTGGATCTGGGCACACCCCCCAACCGCCGGAATATGTCATTGTACGCAACACGAAACTTACTGATGGCCTGTCTAGTGAATTTGGCCCAAAGTGAGCTGCCATATATTGGATAGCAATAAGTTCTAAACAGCTGAATCTTGACATTCAGGGAGCATCTATGAAACTGCCCGAATATATGATTGCGCGTAGCATTTAGGCGTCTAACCTGTCGCCCAATGTCAGCGCAATCATCAAGTTTTTCATCCATGAGATGTCCCAGATACACAAAGCGGTGGACATAGGCTAACTTCACACCGCTCAGTAATGTATGCCTAATCCAGCACTGCTTGCTGCGTCGAGGTTCAAGCAACATACAGACAGTCTTATAGGTGTTTTATACAATATCAAGCTTCTGAGCTTCATCACATATGGAAACTAGCTTTTGAAGAGAACTGTGATGTGGAGCAAGAAGTACCATAGCATCAGCGTAATTGATTGCATTAATGCAGCGCCTGCCCATGAAACATCCAACTCCTCTATCATTAAGCCAGTTACGAAAGTCATCAATAAATATGTTGAAAAGCAACGGTGAAAGAAGCCCACCCTCTCGGATTCCATTAGAAGTACGGAAGCCCTCGGAGAATGATATCCCCCAGCGTACACAGCACTCTTCATTCCTTTATCAGAATTTGAGTAAGGCAACAATAGGCCGTGGGGCCCCTTTGTCCAATAGCTTTTTGAAAAGCGTTCAGTGATTCACCCTATCAAATGCTTTCTTCGCATCCAAAAAACATATATACACGATGAACCGTTTGAGAGATAATGAGCTACTGTCTGCTTCGGGGCAAATATAGCCATCTCTGTTCCGTGCATAGCTTTGAAACGAATTTGTTAGCCGTCCCTAGGGCAAAGTTCATTTTCTCTAGCAGTAATAACTCGAACAGCTTGGACGCTGCTGCCGCAAGCTCAATAGGTCTGTATTTTTCTTTCTCGGTAACAGTTTTACATTTATTCCTTATAACAGCTTTTATACAACTGTCATAATTGGACTGGGAATATACTGCATCCGAAGGCATCCATTGAAAAATGATACCAATAATGCAGCTCATTGAGGTGGAGCATACTTGATCACCTCAGGGGGAATTTTATCAGCTCCGGCAACCTTGCCAGTTTATAGTGCTTTGCATGAACGTGTAACCTCATCATAGGTAAAAGCATCATCAATTGGCCCAACTTCATCAAGAGATAGCACATCATTCGTGCACTTCTGTCTCGTGCTCATTGCTGAGTACTGAATTTAAGATATCGCTAAAGTGTCCCCTCCACATGTCGGCAATTGCTTGCTCCCCCTTGACACCATCAACACACCGAGCAATATGTTCATCTTTTGTGCTGATTCGTTTAATATCTCGCCAAAAGTCAGTTGACTGTTCATTAGCCAATTTGGCAGCAAGACTGTCTGATCGTAATTTTTGCTTATTTCGCCTGCACCACCTCCTAGCATACCTAAAGCGATTGCAGGCAGCATTTTTCTCTTGAGAAAGGTGTCCATTGCGAGGTCTACTCGCCCTATCCCAATTGCTACAAGCAATTCTGGATTGCTCATTGGGTACGGCGAGGTGAGCATTCTAGCCAGGAATGCGATGGTGAGACCTCAGCCGAGCTGCCCCACGCCTACCAAACACACTACTACCAATTTCCAGGATATGGCCTTCTAGTACAGTATGCAGAGCATCAAGATCGGCATGGCATTGAGGGCACCAGCAGTAGTGCGGGACATGTTCTAACCGCTCGTTGAGAGCACATTGAAATGTGGTTCTCTTATGCAAATTACTGAAATTACACAATGCATTACCATCCGAGCTCACAGTAGTAACATTATTCACTGGGGGTAAGGGAGAGAAATCTAACTTAAAATACATAGGAAGGTGATCAGATTCTGGAGCATACAAGCCAACATCAAAGTTAGAAATGACGACTTAAAGTTATGGGTGACTGTAACAAGGTCAAGCCAGGTTACACTGTTGCCATTATAGTTTAGGTGCGTATACGTATCACGTGGAAGCAAGTCCACGTCTGCCAAGCTCATGTTTGCATCAGCGAGGACAGCCAGGAGCTCTGCAAAATCAGATTCTCCCGGCGTCACATTGAAGCCACCCAGCACACAAATATGCGAATCATTCCTGAAGAACGTCTTAAAATACGTCCTTCTACCTAGACATGACTTCAAAATATCGAAAATGTATGATGGTCCTAAAAACAAATTGAACCTTAAATTTTGGCGATGATCGGTTGGTCGATCTGTTTGTGTGTTTGACTAGTGTTTGGCAGAATGTTTGTCAGCAGCATAACTCAAAAAGTTATGGACGGAACTTCAAGAAAATTACAGAAACTGTTAATAGCTACTGTCTAAAGGCACAAATGATCAGGTTTTGGTGTCGATGTTGTGTGCGTTTGGTGGATTTGCGCGATCGATCGCGCAAATCCACCAAACGAGCACATCATTGATATAAAGAACATCATGGTTCCAGAAACAATTTAAGATTTTCCTTACTGTTGCTTTGCTTCGCGGAGGTATGCGCTCTGAGAGTGCTCTAGTTTAATAGTAAATTTAACAAATCAGTATCTTTAAAACTAAGCATTAATTTCCGACGGCTGTAACCTATAAATTCCCGTTCAGTACATCAATGTTTATTAGGTAAATGGTTTAAAATATCTGGGATTGAGTGGGGGTAAAAGTAAAATTTACCAAAAAATATTTCGTTAACTAAGGCAAGTACCACACAGTGCAATGGGCATACTTGGCAAAAATGGATGACAGATTTGCCTATATATTTTTGTACTTAGGTTTCACGTGTCACAGTCAATTATTTATACCTATTAAGCTCAATTAAATTCAATAAATTAATCAACCAAACTAAGTACTTAATACGTAGAACAAAAGAAAAATAGTTTAGGCCGAGTTTTACTATCAATTGAATAATCGAAATAAGATCAAAGATAAATTGCTGAGTTTTATTAGGTAGAATAAATTAGATACGATTCAAAAAAATAAATTGAATTATGAAGTAGCAATTTGATAGCTAGTGTTTTCCATCATTTAAACAATTGTTTCGCGGACATTAGTTTAACTAGCCTAGTTAAGATTACCGTATCCCCTAGCGATGTAATGACGTAAAAAAAGTCGCGACTTGAAAAAAATAATAATAATAACAAAAGAAATGAAGCCTTGGCGCTGACACAACGCCGCCCCCCCCCCCCCCCCCCCCCCNCCCCCGGCAATATCGGCTTGACGCTGACGCGATGCCCTCAAACAAGTGACACGCCCAATTCTGTTGGTTGAACATATTAAAATCGATACTATAATGTTTATACAAAAAAAAAAAAAGGTTGGCGAATGCTCAGCCAAAACAATGCCACTTGTCGAGCATTATTTTACTTACTTGGGTTAGGGTACTTTTTTAGTTGTTGCTTCGTATTCTGGGAGACTTCGAGATCTAGCCCACGTATAGCCTCCAGTCTGGCAATTCTTGTTATCACTGAACTCGCTCTACCATACGAGAACTTTTCACTTGTTTGGATACGGCGCACCACCATCCAGGGTATTAGCGCCCTCGAGAACTTTTGTTAAATGAGGTGTCTCACCGACGAAGGCCTGGGTACCGTTCGTCCGCTGATGAGCATTCTTTTTCTTCGTATGCAGTCTAGTTCTCAGGTTATTGCTTCCGAAAAGAGGTTATGTCAGTGTTTTTCTAGAGCTAAGATAACTCAAAGAGGTATGGACGAATCCTCGTGAAATTTGCTGGAAATGTTTAGAAGGTTAGGAAAGAGTAACTAACCAGATTTTTTGTGGAACTGTTAGTCCGTTTGTATCTCTCTGTGTTTTTCTGTGCTTGTGAGTAAAATGACCAGAAAAGATATTAAAGTACAATGCAGACGAGAAGCAAAAATTGCCGAGAGTAGCATTTCGCCAGCAAATGCTCTACCAGACTCGGCGAAAAAGTTGCCCCAAGGGTACATTCAGCAGGATGGAGCTCGGTCAATCTTTTTCGCAGCTTTCAAGCAATTCAAAGTTACTTACCGTTCAATTTCCCTTTTATTTATTCACTAATGCGCACGTAACGCCACAATTTTCCATAAAAATTTGCTTTAAATTGTGGCAATTGCAACTGCAACTCAAAAGGATCAAACGAGTTTGTCTCCAGGATACATCGATAATTATAATAACCGCAGCAGAAAACGTAGCTGTCAAAGTTTTGTTTACAAGCTACCAGATCGTACAAGACATTCAGTAGCTGAGCACTATGCATAGTAAATAAAAAACCGGAGTGTAAACAAACAGAAAAAAAACTACGGAACTTGCAAACGCGGCCGTCTTCACAGCCCTCGGCGCGGCTGTGTTCCGTCGCCCTGAGGCAGTTGTGGGATAAATCTCTATAAGCTGTTCGCATTTTCACGGTTTTCAATGGATTTTAACTGTCCAAGCGCCAAAATGCGTCTTTATGACCCGCTATATATGGCCTAATTTGTCCCACAGGGACATTTGGTCCCAATATGGGCCCACTTCTATTTTCTGCACTTTTCACTCGATTAGAGCCGTTTTAGCAACAATATGCTTTTTAAACCTTATATCTCGTGCTATCTGTACCATTTAGGTCATTGAAATTTAATATGTCTGATTGGGAAACTTTTCCTAAAGTGGCCCATTTCCTATTTTTTGCAAATTGTTTTGTAATTTTTCCTCGATTTCAGTCGTTCCAACGCCAAATGACTTGTTTCAACTTGAATTTTTACAATGGAGGCCCTGCATGGCTCTTCATTTGTCTCAATGGGACACTTTGACCATATAAGGCGATGGACTTACCCGTATTTTCCATAAATTTTGTTCGATTTCGGCAGTTTCAACGCCAAATCACTTCATTTAGCTTATTCTCCAGTCATCCGGACAGTCTACGACCCTAGCTCATCGTTTGTAAAAACTAAAAAAACTCATTAAATTAATATATACTATTTGTGTAATTTGGGCAATTTGTAATTATTTTACCCTAAAACATTGCCACTGTAAGCACTGTTCGCTACTGCGTGTACATTAACATGACCCCGGCAGTCTGGATCTATCTACAAAATTGCCCCCCCCCCCAATCAACGATGATGACGCTCGTCTGCGCACGGTTTACCAGCTCTTCATGAAGTTTTCAGAAATTATTAGAAAGCTTGACTAGCCCAAATGATCAAATTTGGTGATGATTAGAGCGGCTGCTTATGTGTTTAAACTCCAAGTTTGTCAAAACATAACTCAAATAAAATTATGAACGAAAATTGCAGGAACTATTGGGAATGTCAAGAGACGCAAATGAGCATCTTTTAGTGATGATAAAAATTAATCATAAACCTTTTTTTTTCAGAACCAACTTGAATTGTTCGTCAACAGATCCTTGCGTGGCGGAGGCATGCGTCTCTGAGTGCTTCTCCAGTTTTTTTTTTACTGTATTCCTTGATCATATTATCTTAGCAGTAAATTTGTCGTTGTGCAGTTTGTTTGATGCTTTCTCTTGGGAATGACCATCTCCAGTAACTTTCTTTACACCTCCATACTAGAAACAGTGTGTCATTTCTTGAGACATATCATTGCGATGAACTAACTCACTGTACATAGTAGCGTTATCTACTGAGCGTCTGTCGTGAAGGGCGCCAGGGCTTACATTGGCGGCCCGGTGTATTTCAAGAAATTAAAAAAAAAAAATCTATTATGAGCGTTGGTTTCGCTGGAAGCTCCAAACATGAAGGCAAGCTCCATATATGTTTAGCACCCGCGAACGAAGTGAGAGATGTGATAATAGTTTCGTCCTATATATATTTTATGTGTGTGTCTCTATATATTAGCTTATGTGTATGTTGATATATAGGCTATAACAGTCTTTCCACCCAAAAAACTTACAGAAGGAATTGAGTATCATCACAATCTCTTTGAGGGAGTCAGGTGGGTTTACCTAGATATGAAAAATGCTTAACTGGTGACTCAGCATTTTCAGCTCTACGCACCCCCCTTTACGGGGGCTGGTCATTAGGCTACGAGACGTTCTAGTTTTATTTACGGTCAATTAAATCTTTAAAAGACGAGCTATGTGCCATCAAAAAGTCCTACCTGTAACAGCTGATTCACACGACTGTGTTTTCATCCCCATACGTTCTACTCAGAATCCGAATGCGTTACAGTGTCCGTTTAGACAACAAAAACGTGAACAACTCTGTTAGTTCTGATTCACCCGTTCTGGAAGCGCTTTCCGAAACTTTAATATACAAATGACACTTACTAAGCCGACGGACTTGGCAGCTGGCGGTTTGGCAAATATTTTGGTAGACTCGTAGTTGTGCCAACACACAGACTCTCAAAAATGTAGTACGGTACGGTGGGACTCCTTAAACAGAGACTTCGGAAACATAGAAAACTAAGGAAAGCGAGCTCTAACACTATAAGAAACCTACTGAAAAGGAGATAGTACTAAGTGCTATCTGTCATAAATTGTAGGGATGGCTGACTCCATAATTAATGACCAAAAAATATGTGTAGTCAGATTCACTTGATAGTGCATTCAACTATCTAAGGCTTCTTTTTGTGGCTACGTTCGTGATCAGAATCACCTTGATCATGATCATCGTGATCACTGAAAAGCATCAGAACGGTCAATGATTTTGTAAACAAACCAGAGACACCATGTCTATTTTCGAAAAAAAGAATTCTATCATATTTTTACGGAAAATGGTGGGGAATAAATTTCTTAGGAACTTTTATTTATTTTGAAGGCAATCCATAAATTAACTAGCAGTATTTAAGGCCTTTTGAACATGCGCACGCATAAAACTAACAAAACTACAATTCTGGAAGTCAATATTACAATTATAATAATAATATTATTAAAATTATCCCTAAATATCAGAAAACATCACGAACTCGCATTTCAAATTTCGAAGTTTTACTTGTCCCACGGCTGGAATCGCTCTTAGATCACGCATGATTAGCCCGTTAAAGAAATCGCGGTGCGATCAATTTTCACCACTGATCACGGCTGATTGCTAACAGAATCACATCAAAAAGTGGTCACAAAAACAAGCGGATTATGCGAAATCAGGCGGAATCAACCGCAAGGTGGTCACAAAATAAAAAACGCCTCTAATTTCATGAATTCATGATGGTAGTCAAAGGAAATGTTTTCCTAACGTCGAAGAAGCAAATATTGTGTACACCTCGTTATCTCCAAACTGCGAGTTGTCCCGAAACCCAGACGAGTTACTTGTCTCTCTCCACTGTCCCGCCATACGCAACTTTGAAAACATTACCTGATTGCTCCTTCGTGTTTATGATGCAAGTTTCTATTAAAAAATCAGAATGCCTTCACGCGTTTGGGAAATTAATTATCTATCTTATGATATACCTTATGATAACCTTCCCAAGGGAAAAATAAATAATTTTCCTTAGATTACTTTTTCAAACAACAAAACATTCGGATACTGAGTGCTGTGATATTGGGCGCAAAACACCGTAGTGTGAAACCACCTTTACTCCTATATTTTTTATCATCAGTAGACACGTGCAGCGCTTTACCTATGAATGGAGGCGAATATCATGAATTGTACTGCAACGATTCAGCGACCTTGCCGAATTTGGCAGAGGCTTGATGGTCATCTAGTTAACATGACTAGTACATTCTTCTATCATCAACAGATATGTAGCTAATACAGACAGCATGACATAGCCCTAAATAGAATAAACTTTGAATGGACTCTTATTTCCCTACAGCTGAGAAGGGACAAAGAGCGGCAGCAGTTCATATGGAAAACTTCCGGCAGCAGCTGGCCATCCTCCCATAAACAGACCTGATACCATTTAAGACCTGAACGTGTCTGGGCGACGTATAGTATCTATTTACTATTGCAAACTCTCATTCTGCACAACATTGCTAACATAAACACACCGGGATTAAAGAGATTTTTGGTATTAGAAGCTTTCATTTTATAATAAATTGTTCTTTCTTACCATCCGCTCTGCCAAGACCCGCTTCTCCGTATTCCATCTCGCTCCAGGTGGTGCCAGGGAGAGAGAGGGTCAAGGCGTCTTCTCGCTTTATTTCCTGAACACCATCTGCCGAGTACCCTCAAGCCAGCTGTATACCTCAAGTGCCACCACCTGCACAGTATCACGCTCTTGTACCTCCAAATACTTCTTTAAGAGAAACTTTTTCTATACTTTGCGTGTCAAAAATAAGTATATTTTAATAAACTGTTTGATAACATACTAAGTTTATAGTCTTGGTATATTATATCGCATCTTAAAAATTTTAAAGTTGGAACGGTGTACGTTCTTACTGGCGCGATGAAATGAAATATAATGACCTTAGTAAAAATTTCAAAGCGATTTAATTGTTCTTAAGAAGTCATTGATTGGAAATGTTCTAACCTTATAATGTATACGTACATGCTAACGTCAAGAAATATAGTATGTATTAACTTCTCCGAAGCTGGTTCGGCTGCTTGGATGTCATTGATCTCAAACCGTTTACTCCTGAGACGGCCTTTAACAGGATTAGTCTATTTAGCAAAATCACAAATCTCTGTCCACACGTAGAAGCGTCCCTCATTCAAATGAATGACGCCGCGCGTTCAGTTATGATACAGTTTCTTTACATTTTCGCTTATATTTAGCGGCGAGCCTATTTTCAAAATATTTATAGCCTGATAAACCGATAGAAGAGAAATCAGCACAGAGCAATCTATTGGGCTTCCAATTCAGAGATGGCGTCCGTGTTGTTACAACATTTTCAAGCTTTCCAGTTTTCTCGTATTAAACGGGAGTACAGTGATTTTAACAATTAAAGTGATGATAAAAAAGATTTTTGTCGACTTGTTCATGAGTTGAGAACGCTATAGAGGATAAATTCAGTTTTTATAGGGTCTGTTTACTGACCTTGAATGACGCAGAGCGTTCAAAAAGGGGCATGTTGCATCCTCCAGTCTACCGCGTTTGCTGCAGCGGCTTCTATCAAATCATTTCGCCGCGTCCAACAGTTGGCGTGAACGCGTTACGACGAGGAACGAGTGAACACGGCTTTAGAGGCAGTGTCAGGAATAATCAGTCTGAATCAACAACTCGAACTCGACCAAAGTAGCCAAGCTAAGTCCCATCGCTAAGATATTCAGACAAGTTAGAGGTGAAGAGATTTGATAATCTTATTTTTATGCATCACACTCCTTAATAAGCAGTACCATCTCTAGGTTTGAGAGATGGTGGAGTTGGAGCTTGGCCTTAGGAGTGGTTGTGCGAGTCTGCACTCTTTCCAATATATGTAAATAATGGCATTGAAAAGTATAGGAGGGCTTAGGAATATTGTAGGTACGGGTTTAAAGAGCTTTGAACCCCTAACATGGTCCTAACGACATTCTATGTTCCTAAAGTCCTGATCACACTGAGCTTCAGAGACTAATGATAGGACAGCCTTGTCACAAATGCCACGTCCAGATCCAACTAGCCTTCGCAGAGTGGTGCCGAATCCTTCCAGGACAAGCTCGGCATCGTGCATTCTACAATGAGCGTCTCGACACACCAAATCACGTCCCGGCGGAACACCACGCCGTACTCACTTAATTCTGCAACCAATCCTTTAATATCACAATAGAAGAATGCGTTATTAAATGTGCGATACGTAAATAATATGTATTATTACTCCCTTTTCGTCTGATGCAGCGCGTGACCAAGCACAAGAACATCTTTTCGATCTGATTTTTCCACCATGCTTTCCGTCTCCTTAATATTGGGATTTTGGACATTATTAGAGAAACATGCGAAATCTTGGATAAATTCGATACATGTATAATAGTCGTTATTCGTACCGTATGGGCAATTAGGGCTGATGACATTGAAAAGCAGTCACAGTGAGTAAAATAACCCGATTGATGTCAGTTTGCTACTCACAAATGAGAACTTCATGTACATTTGTAATTAGAGATTAAGGAAATATTCGATTGAGGGGGACTAAATTAAGCCCTCAAGACTTAACTTCTCGCAAACTGCTGACAGGTGTGCTGGCTTCAATTCGGTGAACTGAGATTCAAGCGTTATCCTTTAATTAGCTACTCTTGAGACTTATCAAAACCCGTCTTGCTCCACAAAATGGAGGTTTCAGCCGGATCAATGTAATCGCGTTGTGTCAAACATTTAAAACACGATTCAAAATGACACAGGGAAAGAGTCTGGTTGGGGTTTCAGACAAGTTAAGCCTCGAAGACTTACTTTCGGCTCCCACTCGAACTTGCTCTGAATACATAGCGGTTTCCATTTAATATCCCATTCAATCGAGATCACTTTGTAACCCTGCGGCTACAAGTCTCGCGATTGAAGGGGACAGGTGGCGAACTGGTGTCAACCGAGTCATAGCACCCTCTTGGTGATCGTGATTGATTTTATCGGTGGCTTCAAAATATTAATCAAAATATAGACTTACATAAGGGATGTTAATGGTATATACAATGCCAGAAAGGAAAAAGCTAATAGTTTCTCTTAAGAGTTATCTATAATTCCTGACGTAGTGCTGAGATCTTGGGAAAAAATCCCAATACGAAGCCTAACTTGTGCTTTGGCAGGCGCAGCATAAGGCTGAAATAATACACCTAAAAAAAGCACAATGACTAATGTTCAGGTCTGCAGCAGCTGTAACGACATTCCTCTCTCCTTTTTTCCAAACGCCACTTCACAACGACGCGGAGGGCGAGCTCCCTCCATTAAAAAAAAACACCAGCTTAGAAACTCTACGGCGTTTTCGATTTGCCCATTACGATCGAGAGAATCTAATCTCATCAATTTGATTTTTTCCGGAAATGTAATCATGGGCGCTCGGTTCACTCTTTGGGTCGACTTTCAGGCGTTCGTAGCAAACAAACTAAAGTTGAAGCGACTGAAACTCGATCGAGCGGACAATTTAGCGAGTTCAGCAAATATTTTACGGTAAACGCAGGCTCATGTAGCTGACTGACAGAGTGCAAGTTCGATTGAGTGCCAAAATTAAGCCTTAGAAGCTTGACTTGTTCGAAACTTCACACGCACGCAGGCGCACCGGTTTCGACCTGCTGTATTGAGTTTTAGGCATTCATCTCCAACAGGTACCTAACCCAATACCCACGAGCCTTCCAGAAAATCAATCTTGCTGAGTAAAATGGAACCCCGTGGCATGCATTTTCTTATTTCGTGGCAAGAAACGATTTTATGGCGATAGCTCATATAGAGGGCAGGGGCGTGAGTCCTGGTGTCTCTGCAGTGGGAATGGGCTGGTTGGTCCGTCTACTGCCGCCTATCTAATCTAATAATCTAAATATTGTGTATTCTCTGTTTCATTAAGAATTTGTGGCATTCCAAATTCCTCGTTCGGAGATCAACAATTTCTGCTTAATTATCAAGAGTTTCAGGAACATATTCTTTCTTTTCATTTTCCAATAAATTATTGTTGGACTGCAGACAATGATTCATTATTAAAAATCAGGCTGCAAGCCAGCAGCATGTTCTCTCCAAAGACATCACACTAGTAAATTTTAAAATTTCGGTATTAGATTGTGTTCTCGCATCAGAAATGAAAAAGTTAATATCAGCGGCGGAGGCATCAAGTATTAACATCACGCAGAGAGCTTGAAACACTATTGAGTATTTGTGTCTCTGTTGTTGAAATATCTTTGTAAGGTATAACCCAGAAATAGATACGGAATTTAGTTTAGTGATGCCAGAAAAATTCAGGCGAGGGCAGAAAAATTCAGGCGAGCAGTGCCATTCAGAGGTGGGGGAGGGGGTGGGTTGTGCCCTTTTTGGTACGTTCAGGAGGAGGCCATGCATCAGGCGTATTCTTGGTCCACTGGCTGTAAGTCTCCCCCCAGACGGGGTCCATCCACCACGAAGACGCAGGGCACGTACATATGATGGGGTTGCATCGGATGACCGACAATAAGTTCCGAGTGGGATGGATTGGTGATCCTTCCAGTCAGCTCTGCGGGCTTGGTGAGCAGACAGTCAGTCATCTTTTCTCCTGTCCTAACTACCTCACTGATCTTACGGTAAGTAGTCTTTGGCTGGACCCACTTGGGGCAGCGCGTTTCCTAGCCTCTCTTTCTTCTCTTCGATTTTCCCCCGCTACCAAGCCCCCTCCGGAGCTTTCTCCCGAAGCTGGAGCTGGGATGCCCTGACGATGGTAACGAACATCATCAACAGACAAATTCAGACGCTCGACAATTGGTATAGATCATTTCATGAATGAATATTATTGGACCGAAGCATTCGTTACATGTATATAATAGTAAAACTCTGATTTGCATCCTTGTTTGTTTATACATTATTTGTTTGTAGTCTTGCTAGCAGAGTCCATTCGCAACGTGCGGTCACGGCTACGTTTTATTTCAGTCCTAGTGAGTCCTTCGGTTGCATTTTTTGCTTCCTGGTTTAGGCCATCCAAGGGAAATGAAGCAAAGTGGGCACGAAGGAAAGAAGGTCCGAAGGCCTAGCTACGGCGAAGGCAACTAAGCCGTAAAGACAGGGTCCTTCTTGGGGCGCTTCTCCTCGTAACATAGGATGGATGAACCTAAGTAACCTAACCCTATGGCCTATCCCATGCTCCCCTGGAGGCCAGGGTCCAAAGCAGTAAGCACTTGGCTGAATTTAGAAATCTAGTGACGCAGCTGCGCAGTTACAGGTACCTTAAAGATTTCTGCAAGTTATTGTAGTGAAAGATAGCTCCTGATATGGGTTTAAGGTTTATATGTTGAAACATAAATATTACAGAGCGGGATGGGACAGTAAAATGCATTCAAGTTAATATTTTAAAATGAGCGATCTAAGGGAGCACGGGTAGTCTTGTTGCTCGTTAAATTTGCGAGATATTTCCGGAATGCAGCCTAACCTCGGTATCAAGGGTGACATCCTCATCAACTTTAATTAAGTAGGTAATTTCTCACCGAAGGCTAATTTTATAAAATTTTATTCTGAAGGCTGTATAAACTGTTCATCTGTATCAGTACATATGGCTGCAGAAGCGGTTCATTGTAGCTACCTGCCATATTGGGGTCAGTCAATTTTCGTCTCTGTCATTTTCAGGTCAATGAAATTAGGCTGCCTGAGAAGACCAACTCTGTGTCCTCTTCATCCTACTAATACGTCGTGAATGGTTTTTACGTAATATCTGATGCGAAATATAGATTAAGCTCCACTTGTAACATTACAAACAGAATGCTTCCTTCCTTCTGGAGAAACAAGTCACATCGTTTCTTCCCTTTGACGATTGGAGGTGGCAGCAGCAGCAACAGCAGCAGCAACGATGCTTGTGAAGGTCCATCCAGCAGCGAGAACCGAGAACTTAACTTCAAGTCTGATGCGTCATCACAACGTGGTGTGCACTAGTGGAGTGAGGTCTGTGGTACTGCGTCGTCTGTCTCTTCTTTATAGCCTCGGTTGGTACTTTCTTCCCGTACTGGCCGGCAGTATATCATACGTGTCTTATCTTAAGTATTCATAGTTGTGAAGCCAGAATTTTCATACTTGTTCTTTTTGTTTTAGGTGTGGAAAGTTCAAGGTCATTCGGCAAGTTTTACACTTGCGAACCCTAAGTTCTGTAAGATCAAATTACTCTCCTGCAGCTTTGTATATTTCCCAAAAATGGCCTATCACGGACCTTCGTATGGACTGAGCCGGGAGTGCCAGATGAAGGTGAGTACAGATTAGATAGCTTGTGCGTACGTACACTATGAATTACTTACTGGTAGACAATGTTTCTAAACATTTAGTCAAATATTTCATTACCTGTTTTTGAAGTAGAAAGCCAGATCCAACGTTGTACTAGCGTTTACGAATTCAAACGTCAGCATCAGCTAGGAAACACATGCTTTTGCTTTCCATTTTACTTACGGTGGTGACTGTCATGGAGTGGCGACGGTGCCGTGTGAGTGGCATACGGGCTGCACCGGTGACTCTCATCCTTCGTTTGTAGGTGACGACCAGCAGCCCCTTCACTCTTGCTGCCCGCACTCGGGTGGGGCACCAGGTTGCTTGTTGAATAGCCTAGTTATAGTCAACCCCCTTACCGACTTTACAACCACTTAGTACAAAGTTGGTTGCTCGTAGGAATAGCATTGCTTGGACTGTTGGTTGTGAATGCGCTAGTCAATTGAGGGTTAACCGTGGACCGCACAATTCAGTGCTGAATTTTCCGTTCTAGGCTAGTAAAACTTTATTTGAGCCATGCCGTAGATGAAACTTTCTGCATCGAAGAAGCCCAAGAGATGGGAAGAACATATGGACCACGAATGTGTGAAAGCATTTTAATGATATATATATATTTAACTGTAAAATGTCGAACTATAACAATATGTGGTCGAATAATCGCTCACGTATACGGATTCTGACGAAACTCTCATGTTATTCGTCTCAAACACAACGACTATTCAAGTTTTAACTGTTGCCTCTGCGATCAGCATACGTAATTTTTACCTCCGCCAAGGAGGTATGTTTTTGTCGTGTCTGTTTGTCTCTTATTCTGTTTGTACGTATATTTGTCTGTCACCAAGATTACTCAAACAGTTATGGACGGATCTTTACGAAATTTACAGGCATTGTTAGGCATGTTAACAGTAACAGATGATGAACTTCTGGAGAAATTCCGTTCATCTGTTTGTTTGTCTGTCTGCTTATTTTTTCTTAAGGTCATAACTTGAAAAGTAATGGATGGATTTTCATGAAATTTATAGGAGTTGTTAGGTATAATACGAAGAGTAAATGACCAAATTTTGGGGATGATCTGTCTGTTCGTTCGTTTGTCACTGTTTGTTTTTATGCTTGTTAGCAATATAACTCAGAAAGTAATGGATAGATCTTGATAAATTTATAAGAATTGTTACTAATATTAAAATACATAAATGATTAAATTTTGGTGATGATCGGTTTGTCTGTTTTTGTGTTTGACTTATGTTTGCCATAATATTTGTTAGCAGCATAACTCACAAAGTTGTTTACGGATCTTCATGAAAATTACAGGAATTGTTAATACTGTCAAAAGGCACAAATGATTAGATTTTTTGCCTTGATACGAAGAAAATCACGGCTTCTGAACCAATTTGAATTTTCCGGTATCGTTGTCTTGCTTGGCGGAGGTATGCGCTCTCAGAGTGCTCTCTAGTTGTAATCATTGTCGCTCATTTACATATATCTATGTATTATGATTGAGTTACATTATTTAATATAACTGGAAGTTACGTCAGTTTCTTAAGCTTGTTTTGTCGGTGCAGTAAATGAACATGTAGCTATATTGTGTAACTTAAGGTAAAGAAAACATATCGTACCTACTACCTAGATAATAGCTTTTGACAAGAATCTATACCTACTGTTTTAGGAAATGGATCTCCTAGCAAATGGCTCACATTGCTCATACAAGGTATTTTCATTTTGCATTGCACGATAAAAATAATCCAAGCTGCTTAACTTTAACTTATCCGAAAATTCCAGTCTTAGGCTTTCAATTTACCATTGAATTGCGTTTCACGCAGTTGTTAATCGCCAACCGTTTACGATTGAGAAGGTGGAAGAGCCGTTCCTGTTCAACTGCATAGAAAACTTTATACTCCTTTTTCATTACCTATGCTGATGTGTCAGCACCAACCGTATCTGTAATATGAATAATTTAAACTTAAAGAGAAAATGGCCAAAATTGTGCATTGGTGTGTAGAACTGCCGACCGAGTTTTCAGAGACACACAAACAACGCGTAGCGCTTGATAATGGACTGATAGTGCTGAAGCGTAGTTAAATACCGTGTATTTTGCATGTGTATGAAGCAATATAGATGAGATAATGCAGCCGGTCCTTAACGAACTGAATATGACTGTGGAAAACTTGATCTCTACTGATCAAAACTGGGTGGCTTCCAAGAAGTTGAATTAAGTTGTCATTTCCATTACAGCATACTAACCTTTATTTTTTGAAAAACTGGATTTACTGTGAACTGTGGCGTGCAAGAGAAGTGCTGTTTCGTATATATGCACCGTCACAGCAATTGCGTCTGCTTATTGAGTTACTGTGACCGGTTGCGTTATTGTTTGGATCATATTTCTTACAATATTGTATAAGCGTCACAGGCTCACAGCGATGGCGGTTGCGTACGATGGATCAAATATCATGCCACTGTGTGCCTGCGGTGATATAAGTAAGTAAAATGATGCTTTCTCTAGCCTGGTGGTTCCTTTAACTTTTTTAAAGTTCAGCTCCCAGGTTCTGATATTAAAGAGCCTAAAGTGAGCCTTCCGCACCTTGAAAGGGAAATTTAGGTTCAATCGAACTCCAGAGGCTCTGTGAGTCAATCTCAGGATTTCGACGACAGTCAAGCACGCCTCGGTTCAGTCCCTTCAACGAAGATAAGAACAGCTGCAGTCGTGCTGTTCTTGGTCGTCACCGATTAACACAGTGCCTTTGAGATAAACTAATCTCATTAGCTGGAAGTTGTTGGGAGCTTTAGTCATGAGCTGTAGTTTCTCTACTTTGATTCGAGTTTCAGTCGTAAATCGCAAACTGATTTGCCTGCTGTAGTGACATCCTCCAGCTCAGGCCTGCGTCTCTAGTATGAGCGGTTTGAATGAGATCCAGGCCTGACACTCAACTACAGAAGCAAAACTTTCGATGCGTTTAAAGTTCCGAACAAGGTAAAGCTAAAATACGATTAGTTTATGAGCTGCTTCAACCAGTTACGCTTCATAGGATCAGCCAAATTCACTGATCCGTGGAAGTTGAGGACGGATGGCACGGCCGTGCGGCACACCAGCAGCCGCGGGCACGGCTGACCGCCATGCTCTGAAATGCATTATTTTTGGTTTTGCCTTCGCTGCCTCGGAGTAACTGCGAGATCGATTTGGGAGAACAGTCGAGTGGCCAGACGTTACGGTTCGTAATCCTTCCTAACGCGCCTTGACTTAGTGTACCTATTACTTGAACATCAATTATTTCCGCCATTCAAGGTGCAGAGTTTTAGTAATGAGCAGCGACACAAAGTCAAGCGTATGTGTGAAGGGCAGGAAGTGTGAGAAATTCTTATCAGACTTCTCACAGTTGCCATCTGTCTGGCGGTGAGAGAATACAGTAGATCAGTTTGGACTTCTAGGGAGGTCTGAGAACTGTAGACCAGTTAATAGTTGGTAGTCCGTACCCCTTTGGTTGAGACGCTTGCAAAGTGGGGGGGGGCAGGATGTCGTTGCGTCGGACTCCTGGGAGTTTGCTTGGAAGTCTATATTGAGTTTTTCCGCCCTTCATTTACGTATATCCGCCAGTGGTGAATCGTTTAGTCTTTAATTTCCTAGAATACCCGCAGAGAGTAGCTCAATTTAGATGCTATGCACACCGCAGCGGCACTCGGTCTGGCGGTGAACAGTGAAGTGACTTAGTCTTACTATTTTATCAAGGCAGTTCGGAAGTGGTCAAATTCCTTTGTAGATTTGTCAATTCTATGGGTATAGCTATCTTAGCCCGATTCTTGTTTCGCTTTGGTCGAGTTCGGTCTATTGAGACCAAGTGCTGCAGACGCGCTTATGGTCTTTCTTTTTCTTCAGTATATTACTGTATATATAACGTCCATTGAATATTTATGGTCGTTTTCTGCTTCCACTTGGTTACTTCATACAGTGCAGTAAACTACGGTAGGTATATCTGGACCTTATTTTATATAGCTAACTGTAATAGTTTTGTTACCTGTGTTGCCATTAGGTAGGTACCTACTGTGTATGCATATTACCTACACTGTGGTGCGTGTTGTATAGGGGAGCCGCAATTTAAGTAAGTCTTGAAAATCTTGCTTAATGTGCGCACAATCGAAAATTTTGGGCCAGTAGGTAGCTGGTGTCTCTGGAAGAAAGTATGGGATAGTATCAGTTGTTTGCCTAGATTTTTTTATTGGAAACGAAGATCATATTTAACACCCGTTATATTCATTCGTACTGTGCTGCAGCCGTTACTATATTGGGCATAGTAGGCTAACTCCTATATTTAATGGCAGAGAGTAAGCGAAGAAAATCTTGCATAAAACTAGATGGTTCATGTTTTCGGCCGGAACCTTCAATTCTATGTAAACAAAGTTTCGAATCAACGGACCTCTTATGATTTTTCCTCTCTCTAACATTTATTTTTGAAACCTACAGAACAGTAGCTTTTTTTAAAAACTATAAATTGATGCGGATTTCTAAAGACACCCCGTGAGCAAAGAAAGGGATGCGGTTAGTGTTCGCACGCTGCTTTGCGATCCTCCGCCATGCACTCGAAGTGAAAAAATGCGCTTGCAGAAAGAAGCGCTCCGGTGTGCCGCACTGTCACGCGTGTGTGCTCATCTGGTGCACGTTTTTTTCGTGTTCGCAACACGTTTGTCGCAGCGAAGAAAAATTGTGGCGCTCCTGGCGAGTTATCGTGGCTCCCGCATCTGTGGTCACGACCATAACTTCGCGTATTAAACAATGAGGCCATTTCTTGCTGTCGATTATTCTGCTCCTTTAACTCCTAGTCTTATCTGGGACATGTTTGTTGATTAGGACTGCGGCTTGCAGCCAAGAAACGGCAGTTCTCGACATGCTCGATCTTGCATCCACTCAATCTCCAGTTGCCTGGGCCGCTGCTTGTGTTACTCGACATAACAACAACAACAACTAACAATACTAGGAAACGCGAATAAGAAACTGTTTTTGATGCGGTCGAGCTGCCTATAATTTTCTTCGGGTTTTCTAATAAATTCTGTATTGGGAGTATTTATATTTACACTTTGACTGGCATCGATTTTTTAAGGAAACTATATAAGAGAGAACATCGAATGATATGAACTTTTTGCCCAGAACAAAAGAAATATGACCGTGGGAACTTTGCTTGAAGAGTTACCAGCCGCTTAGGAATTTATATCACACAATTACTGCATGTCGTAAAGGGCCAATGACGTTAGTCTCTTTTATGCGGTTATTCAGTCAAGCCAGGTAGGTAAGCCTGAAACTTGTTTCACGCTTTCCTTTTATAGTTGGCGGTTACTCTTCGCCACGCGCTCGATTTTTTTCACTTAATGATGCGTCGATCATTAATTGCGTTGCCCCGTTGGAGATTTTGGTCTGTAGAGATTAAACCTTACCTTGACCGTCTTCGGGCTAGGTCCAGGTGCCATGATTTACGCCACTTCACGTGTGTACCGTCACGATGCTCCATCACGATGCTCCATCTCCCCCTTTGGTCTCAACTTGCTGCCAAAGGGAGAGCCAATAGTGAGTAATCTCCACAATGCTCGTAACCGCTGGTCTATCTGGCAGTGTTCTTATGCAGTAGTGCAGTAGATTAGTTCTTCAATATTCAGATCAGTGGCCTATCGAATGTGGTCAGTTGAAATATTTTGTCTTCACTACCTTGCCACCAACTGTTGTGGGCGCTTGACCAAGAGGGTTGCGCTCGGTGGGCGTTTCGCATGGCAGGCGGCGCCCACTCGATTGCTTCCTTGTATGTTGCTACGAACGCTGCGTTGGTTGCGCCAAATTGCTTTAATTAACTGAGAGTCGCAAGACTTCGTTCACGGCGCCATGCGTTAGCAGGGCTGCGAAGTCGGATGTAGCAGTCCGACTCCGACGCCTGAGGTCCGGCCAGCGAAAATAAAGTCAACCTGATCGCACTCCATCTGCGAAACCCGCTTGCACTGATTCGTGCTGCAGATGTGTGGCACAGAGAAGTGCACGGCTGCATCCGATCACAGATTATCAGAGTTATGACGTCAGTGACGGAAGGCTCTATGCGACAGCGTGCGACTCCGTGGCGAACTCTTTTCTGGTTCGTGTCACTACCCCCGCAATATCGTCTGAACGCAGAGTGCTAACTCTGTAAGTAAAGCGCTTCGAACTGCCGACATCGAATCGGAGAGACTGCCTCTCATCCTGTGACTGTGGGTGTCCGACTCCAGGTGTGGCTGTTTGGGCTTCCCAAAATTTCCGACTTTTGACTATTTTTCTTACAACAAAAGAGGCCCGTTTTATCGATTCTGACTCCTGAGACGAACGAGAGTGTCCGACTCTGACTCCTAAAATTGTCCGACTCTTACCGGCTCCGCTTCTGCAACCTTCCTTCATATATATAGTACAGTGAACTAGTTTCTATTCCATAACCCTTTCATGCCCGCTACTTATGCGAGACTGTTGGAAGTAGAGATATTCCCGCTAAACTTAGTTTATTTTGGGTCGGAAAAACTAAATCTTAAGATTGTGTAATTTACTTATTAAAACCCGAATTGCAAAGCATTATTCAAAGGAATATAAAACTCTTTCGAACGTGACCAAATGGTCGTTTTAGGCGCTAGAGGATTATTGCATTACGATAGTAGTAACAGAGCCTTCTCCCGCAAGTATGTTATTGTTGTACTACTGGTCAGAAAAAGTGAAGTGGTATAGGCCTATCTAAACCGTATGCGGTGATGGACAATTGAAGATATTATCTAGGATGGCTTTTCGACTCGGGGTCACAGAAGCGTAGAGCATTGTACCTAACGGCGTTTTTGCCCCAAGTAAGTAAACACAACTAACGAGCGTGTAAAAAAGCACTGGAATGTAGGTACCTATACTGCTGTAGCTGTGCTTAGTTTGGTCGCTTTACAGCGGATAGGTCAACACTCAAAAAGTGCCTGACATCGCATAAAAAATTGTGAGACCAATTAGGCTATGCAACACGGCTTTGGTAAATGAAGAAATCTACATCTATTACCTACTATATGTTCACCATATTACTGTACTGCTGTGAATATTTGTGTTATTATAGAACTGCTTGCTTTGACAACTGGAAGCCAGTCCTAGTTTTGCCTGAATGAATGTATATACCAAGCGGAAAGTAGTACATACGTAGTAGTATTCTGCTGGTTTACCCACCGCGTCCACCTAGGTGATCCACGTTGTGAGTGTACCTAGCGGAAATTCAATCATGTATTATCCTGCAACTGAAAAAAAAAAGATGCACCCACTTAACTTTTTCTGAGGGTTTCAGCGTCGGATTCGACAGGAATCGCGTGTTTTTGGGGCCATGAGTCAATTGGGTCGGACAGTCTGTGAAAATTGGCGTATATTCTTAAGAATTTGAGTCGGAGTCGCATGCTGGCTGATCCCCTAGTTAAACTTTTCGCTTGTTCTAGTGCAATCGCTGTTGCTGAGGAAATGATTGTGATGGAAAATTCTGTAGCTAATTGCTTAAGCTATGATGATACATTAGATACCTATAGGTACCGTGCACTATGTTCGATTTATAGGTGAATCTATCAAAGTAGATGCCCCCCCCCCTCTCTCTCCATTTGGATACCTACTAGGGCTAAATCTCAATCTGGAATAACTGTCGTTCAAGTTATTATATATTTTATGAATTTGTATTATGACATTTATGCTAGTTGTAAAACTACTGTATCATAAAATGTAGCCTAGGTCATGAAATCTATATCATGAGGTCATGAAGTTCTACGCTGCCCCTCATGCTACCTATTGCATTTGCTGGGAGGATGTGTGTGTTCCTACCAAGTAATTTATAGCGAGCCAGAACAGAGGCCGCTCTGTTGCCTCTGATGGTCTTTCTACATTATTATGTCGTCCACTATACCCATGGGGCATTGCATTATTTTAAGCGCAGCAGCACATTTTTAGAGCGTCATGGTGGATAGGGATGGGGAGTCGGATGAGCCAAGTCCGACTTCGACTCCTGAGTCCAGCCAGTTTCCGAATCCGACTCCTGCCCCTCTCCCCAATGTCTGACTCTCAGAAGCTGGAACTGTGTAACCTTGCCCGTGGGCGCGTCATGCACTGCTCGGTAGACGGTGCCTGCGGCCACATTTAGCTTGGATTTCTGTCTGCAGTTCTGATAACTACGGCAGCAGGAGGGGATTTAGGATTGAAGCACGCAAAGGAATTTGCTGCTTGCCTTAAGAATGATGCGGTAATTCAACCTTCAGAGTCAGCCACTCTGCTGGACTCCGGTAGGTACTGCACGTAGGTATAACTTCCAAGATTGTTTTAGTCCAGTCCTGATTCGCAGTTTCCAGTAAAGTTGGCCATGGATTCGGCTACCCGCTCCTCTAACACCGCCCCGCTCCTGACCGTCATTCCAATTCCAGTCTCAGCCCTCACGCCGATGCACTCACTGCATGAGATCTTGGCAGCATCACTTCTTTGGTTCGACATTCCCGAACAAAAACCGTCGTTGGCGCCTTTGATTCTCACGTGTTGCTTGCTTTGTTGTGTAGCACATAGAAATGGAGGGCGCGTTCGAATGGGACAACATACGCAAGTGCGCCCGACCCGACTTTGACTTCTTCAGAATTTTCGTTGTATCGAGTTTCAGACGTTGACCCTTAAGCAATTACTGTCGAAACTTCCCAAAATTTACCCTTGCTTCATTCATTACGGTTTTCAGCCGGTTCAGCACAATCGGGTTGCTTTTAACATCTGGTACAAGATCTGAAGTTGCAAATATACATCCCTGTCTGATGGTCCGGACAAGTAAAGTCTCGAAGTCTTAAATAAATTCGCTGGTCGGTTGAACGCACTTTAAAGTACCGTTCGTGTAGCGCAACGAAGGGACTGCTACAATCCATTGTATAATGTTCATAGTAGCTATAAACTTGTACTCAATTCGAAATATGGAGAACCGTTTAAGGTTTCATTTATAATAGTCACTGGCCGGATACCTGATTATTATCAACCAATGCTTTTAATTAATATATGTTCAACCTAAAAAAAGCACTTGCTAGTTGTTCAGTTCTGGAGGAACGAAGTCTAACTTTGCTTCCTATCGTGTCTGTTCGTGCATCAGTCAGTTCATGTCCTTATATATTGTCTCTTCGTTCATCAGTCAGGTCATGTCCCTATGTACCTATGTATCGGCAACGAATCTTGTGGATCCCGTGCTGCATTTATGTGCAGGAGGAGAGTCTTGAGCACATCACCTTGTCTTTATGGAGTGTGCCTGGTCTTACTCAAGCGTGAGATGGAGTGTGTCTCACAATAAGACTGTGTGCTTAGCGTTTAGCTTATTGGTTCGAGATAAGGATGACAGGGACTTTGCATCATTGCATGCATTCTGGCCGGATCGACAGTGCGTCGAACTCCTTCGAAGCGCAAGCGGGTCTGCTTCAAAAGTTCGGTCGTGTTCTTGTTGTTGGGTCGCCTCCAAGAGAGTCAAGCTGGAGCACCGCCCTCTTTGACCGCATGGAGGAATTACGTGGAGGCGTTTCGTTCCCGCTGGCAAGTGCTGCAGGCCCCGCCCGGTTCACGTTACCATCGAAGTGGGGCAGCGTCTTAGTCGGACTACAGTCCCGAAGGGATCACGTAAGTGGGGGCTTAGGCGAAGTGCAGTGGATTACGCTGCACCACTCCTTGCTACATTTGAGGGAATATTAGCAACACCTCCGTGCTTGCGGTCAATACAGCAAGTCAGGTACCGTTGCAGGTCAAACTCTCTGGGAAAGTGACAGTTAACTGTAGAGACCGAACGGGGCGACGATTTTGAAAAACCGGGGCCGGGGCGCACTATCGTCGTTCACGACCACTGCGCGTTCAAGTAAGCCAACACTCGTGCGGGGTCCCTTCCGTGGCCCTCTACACGGGAGCAGCTAGGAGTCCTATGAGATTGGTCGCTTACCAGGCACCTATCTCGCGAAACTCGGGGTCTGCTGCGGCCTGCTGCTACACCCCCTGCAGAGAAGGCATTTGGGACCCTTGCGTACGTAAGCCCCAAATATATTGTGGCAGGGAAAGGGCCCGCCAGAATATACTACCTCTGAGGGCACCGGGGCGACCAAAACCAAATAGCCAGGGCCGGGGGTTTCTTGCACTGGCGGTAGTTTAAAACAGTATATTGATATGATATTGATCAGTCGTAAGTCATAACGAATGAGCTTACACAAAAAAATAAGCCTCCCCCCAAAAACTTGTTTTATTGCTTGTTAAGTGTTTCCCTCCCCCAAAAAAGCCCCGGCCAAACCCTCTTTTTTCACAGATTAAAAAGCCGGGGTCGGTATCGATAAACCGGGGCCTGAAAAAGGCAGGCGTTTCCTGGAGCAAGGGCCCCGGTCGGTCCCTACCGTTAACAACAAGTATCATTGGCTCTAGTCCTTGGGAAGTGAGGCTTGTAATATAAGTCACAAGCCCATCAAGTTCCGGGGCTGAATCCATGTTTTTCTCGGTGCGTATTTCGATACGTGACGTCACTGAGATAACGATGATCTGCAGCACAGTCGCAGCTGCAGCGCATTCCGCCGCAGCTGCCATAAAGTGACACTTCCTCCGAGTCTCTTTTATTATTTTGTTTGCATGTGGTGCGTGGTGCGCTCAAGACGGGTCCTTCTTTGCCAACAGACCCGTCCTTGTTTGAGAGGTGAAGGCCCGACCGGCCCTAAGCGTGACCGTCGCTTCTGTGCGCTGCTGCATCGCGCCACACCAGTGCTGCTCATGTGCCTANGCCCGTAGTAGCGCACGTAAGCCACGCGACAAATTATGTGGTATTTAAATACTACACACTCATCTCTGTTGGAACGCCTGAGTTGCGGCTACGGAGGTTAAACAAAGTTTATAACTAACTAACTTTGCTTCCTATCGTGTCTGTTCGTGCATCAGTCAGTTCATGTCCTTATATATGTATCGTGTCTGTTCGTGCATCAGTCAGTTCATGTCCTTATATATTGTCTCTCCGTGCATCAGTCAGGTCATGTCCCTATGTATGTATCGGCGACGAATCTAGTGGATCCCGTGCTGCATTTATGTGCAGGAGGAGAGTCTTGAGCACATCACCTTGTCTTTATGGAGTGTGCCTGGTCTTACTCAAGCGTGAGATGGCGTGTGTCTCACAATAAGACTGTGTGCTTAGCGTTTAGCTTATTGGTTCGAGATAAGGATGACAGGGACTTTGCATCATTGCATGCATTGTGGCCAGATCGACAGTGCGTCGAACTCTTTCGAAGCGCAAGCGGGTCTGCTTAACAAAGTTCGGTCGTGTTCTTGTTGTTGGGTTGCCTCCAAGAGAGTCAAGCTTGAGCACCACCCTCTTTGACCGCATGGAGGAATGACGTTGAGGCGTTTCGTTCCCGCTGCAAGTGCTGCAGGCCTCGCCCGGTTCACGTTACCATCGAAGTGGGGCCGCGTCTTAGTCGGACCAAAATCCCGAAGGGATCAAGTAAGTGGTGATTTAGGTGAAGTGCAGTGGATTATGGTGCACTACTTCTTGCTACAGTTGAGGGAATTTTAGCAACACCTCTGTGCTGGCGGTCCATACAGCAAGTCAGGTACCGTTGCAGGTCAAACTCTCTAGAAAAGTGACCTTTAACTGTAGAGACCAGGAAGCAAAGAGCGTAACTTGAGGACTCACGAAAAATTAGCACCAAAAAGTGACGTCATCATCGACGAATCTATGGCAGAGCAGTCTAGGATTATTTCAACTAATTTAACAAGAAAAATCGTCTTAAATTGTGAAATTCATCTTTAGCCTATAAATAAATTAAGAGAATATGTACTAATTTGGCAATTATTTATAGAAAATTGCAGTGCATGCTAGTGGAAACCTTCACAGCACTAGCGCCGAATTTGGTCACTTTTGGCGACCTGATTTAACTTCTTTTTCTCAATTATAGCCTTGTTCACACTTCATATTCAGTTCACAGTGCTCTTCACGAACATTTTTATTCCTTACTAACAAATATAAGCACCATTACAGCCAATTCTGTATGCGAGGGAAACCACAGTAACAGTTAGCCTATTGCTCGAACTTTCGGCACTTGGCGACAACATTTTACGATATTTTGCAGCTCAAGTAGCTGGCCAGTCATGAGCGGGAGATTAAATGAAATAAATAGAAGAAATACGATGATATGTTCAAGAAAACGACATACGAAGGCCTGAGGTCCCACACTGAAATACTTCGACTCGTCGATGTGATGTAAATTTGCTACGTGCGGTCACAGCTAAGTTTTATTTTAGTCCTATTGAGTCCTCCCGTTGCATTCTTTGCTTCCTGGTAGAGACCGACCGGGGCGACGATTTTGGAAAAACCGGGGTCGGGACGCACTATCGTCGTTCACGACGATTTTGCGTTCAAGTAAGCTTTCCTGCACGCGGCATCACTAAAAGAAATACTACCTAGGCTAACCTAACCTAGCCTAACCTAACCTTACCTAACCTAACCTCCTAATTTAACCTCCTTACCTAACTTTTTAACCTAACCCAACCTGACCTTTCTAACGTTACCTAACGTTACCGAACTTAACCTTACCTAACCTAACCTAATTTAATCAGCGATACAGCGAGCAGCGCGGCGCACCAACTTGAACGCCGCTCACACGCACACGATCTGCGTACACAAACACGCACACAAATCGTCGCGAACGACGATAGCGTGGCCGGGGCGACCAATTATTATACTGCTGGATTTCGCCCCGTATTAGATACGATGGCTACCATATAGGCTAACAGCGATCCAATTTTGTATGATATACAGTAGTTTAGGAGTTCAGTCGAACTCAGATGAGTTCTACTGTATTAGAACAATCTTGGTCAGGTGCACCATGTCTGGCAGCAAATAAGGCCCGAGCATCTCCAACTCCACACGGCTCGGCCGAACGAAATCGCTTTGCCGTGCGGCGCAGAGAAGGAGATAAAAAACGAAAAGAGGAGAAGACCGAAGAAAGCGAACACTCGTGCGGGGTCCCTTCCGTGGCCCTCTACATGGGAGCAGATAGGAGTCCTATGAGATGGGTCGCTTACCAGGCATCCACCTCGCGAAACTGAGGGTGAAATATAGAAAATCTACCTAACATTAAAAAAACTAATCTTCCCAGCAGGCACTGCGGCCAGCTGCTACATCCCCTGCAGACAAGGCATTTGAGACCCTTGCGTGCGTAAGACCCAAATATATTGTGGCAGGGAAAGCGCCCGCCAGAATATACTTCTCAGGGCACCGGGGCGACCAAAACCAAATAGCCGGCGCCGGGGGTTTCTTGCACTGGCAGTAGTTTAAGACAGTCTATTGATATAATATTGATCAATCGCAAGTCATAACGAATCAGCTTACACAAAAAAAATTGGCCTCCCCAAAAACGTGTTCTATTGCTTGTTAAATGTTTTCCCTCCCCTCAAAAAAGCCCCGGCCAAACCCTCTGTTTTCACAGTTTAAAAAGCCGGGGTCGGTATCGATAAACTGGGGCCGGGGAGCTGAATAAGGCCGGAGTTTCCCGGAGCAAGGGCCCCGGTCGGTCCCTACCGTTAAACAACAAGTAACATTGGCTCTAGTCCTTGGGAAGTTAGGCTTGTAATATAAGTTACAGGCCCGTCAAGTTCCCGGGGCTGAATCCATGTTCTTCTCGGTGCGTATTTCGATACGTGACGTCACTGAGATAACGACGATGTGCAGCACAGTCGCAGCTGCAGCGCATTCCGCCGCAGCTGCCATAAAGTGACACTTCCTCCGAGTCTCTTTTATTATTTTGTTTGCATGTGGTGCGTGGTGCGCTTAAGACGGGTCCTTCTTTGCCAACAGACCCGTCCTTGTTTGAGAGGTGAAGGCCCGACCGGCCCTAAGCGTGACCGTCGCTTCTGTGCGCTGCTGCATCGCGCCACACCAGTGCTGCTCATGTGCCTATA
>LQNS02000141.1:34456510-34479242 GCA_001587735.2 Parhyale hawaiensis | reverse complement strand
AGACGGGTCCTTCTTTGCCAACAGACCCGTCCTTGTTTGAGAGGTGAAGGCCCGACCGGCCCTAAGCGTGACCGTCGCTTCTGTGCGCTGCTGCATCGCGCCACACCAGTGCTGCTCATGTGCCTATAGTCTGCCATGTCATGTGCCCATAGTCTGCCATGTCATGTGCCCATAGTCTGCCATGTCATGCTCCTATAGTCTGCAGTGTCATGTGCCTATAGTCTGCCGTGTCATGTGCCTATAGTCTGCCGTGTCATGTGCCTATAGTCTGCCATGTCATGTGCCTATAGTCTGCCATGTCATGTGCCTATAGTCTGTCATGTCATGTGCCTATAGTCTGTCATGTGCCTATAGTCTGCCATGTCATGTGCCTATAGTCTGCCATGTCATGTGCCTATAGTCTGCCATGTCATGTGCCTATAGTCTGCCATGTCATGTGCCTATAGTCTGCCATGTCATGTGCCTATATAGTCTGCCATGTCATGTGCCTATAGTCTGCCATGTCATGTGCCTATAGTCTGCCATGTCATGTGCCTATAGTCTGCCATGTCATGAGGCTGCTGGTCCGGTGTGCGCTGCATTATAATTGTAATAATAATTGGTATTTAAGATACCACGGCAGGGCAAAAAGGGATATTAGCCAAATTGTTGTCCTGTAGGCAACCTCAAGACGCCCGAAGTGTTGCTATGTTGGAACCTGTAATATATCCTGCCAATTGTAGCATACTCTGCCTTTGCGTTTATTTACCTTGTGTGCGTAGATGAGTTCTGCTTGAGTTTGTCACTGTATTTATAGAGTAATTTTTCTATCAGGCTACAGTGCAGAACGGTGAAGGAATGTCATAAAGATCTTGTTTATGTGCATCTCATTATACAAGACTTACAAGACGTGATTCAAATATCCAGGTACAAGTAGCAAGCATGCTACTTGATAGAAACACACAACAAGGTACGAGGTCTGCATTTGAATAAATGCTACATGCAGAATGCTGTAGCTGAATGCTGAGCACTGGAATGTTAAGTACCGAATGCTGCGCTTCATGGCAGGAGCACTTTAAATACACGGTATAGCCGGCGGCCTCATTTGGAAGCCGGCAAGTTCCGCCGGACTTAGAGGCGGCCGTGCAGTTCAGTTCGCCGGTCAATGTTGAGGCTAGCACATCATTCGGAACCTCTGGTTATAGATTTTGAAAGACAGCTGTTACAGATATAGGTTCCGGCCGGAAAGTCCCTAACAATCTTGGCTATCACTCACAATATCAATGCTGGAAACACATTATATATGGGATATTTTTCGACCTCTGCTTTCCTTATCTGAGTCTGACCTTCATACGGTCGGCGGTGCCAATATCCGCTTACATGAGACAAGGAATACGTCTGCACATTTTAATGTTAAGGCCAACACGTAAGAATGTTGTATATGCAAAACGCATATATAACAGAGCCACGCTTTGGGTGTGTCCGCGTGGGCGCCGAAATTGAGCAGTCGAGGCTTGACTTATCCGAGACTTCAGTTCGAACCGCTTTACAACTTTGAATCTTGTAGCGAGCCCTAGCAGCACTTAACGCGATTACGTCGAGCCTGCCGAAGACGCCATTTAACGGAGCAAGATCGAGTTTCTGGACGTCTCAAGGGTAACCAGTTCAGAGTCTATTGAAACTCTATTGAACGAACCGAAGCCAGCGCACCTGCCTGAAGTCTCGAACAAGATAAGCCTTGAGGGTTTAATTTTGCCGCCCAGTCAAGCATGCCCTAAAACCCCCACATCTCATGCGGCTGGACACAGGTCCCGGCGAGGAATTCCATACGGACCCAGTTCGAGGGCTTAAACACCGACCTAACTTACCGAGTTTGGTACCCAGCGGTTACCAATGTAGTGATGGTGTCAGCTGCAATTTGTTCGTAAACTTCTTGCAAAGACTGTGTGGTGCGGTCAGTGGCGGAGTGCAACGAATGTCCCACCAAGTTGGATAGTAAAGCGTATACCTGATAGGCGAGAGTGTCTGTCCCGATTTGCCATACTCACTAACTTATCCTGGGCACATTAACTGACAGAGCTGACTGACAAGTGACTTACCGATCTATTAGGCCGAATGAAGTGGCAGCGGCGGAAGCCCAGCTGGGAAACTATATTCCTAAAGCGGCATCATGAGAGCAGATAACAGTCTGCGGATCACGAAGGTATTATCAAACATTGAGCTTCACGCTTGACCCCAACCCTAGTAACCCTGCTAGAAGCTTGAGGAGCCAAGCGCTGAATATGCACCTCAAATGTAAGCTTTCTGTCAAGAGGACACCCGGTGTCTCTGAAAAGCTGAACCCCATGTAGCACCGTCTTCCTTCCTGGGGGCATTTCGCTTCTTGAAGCCTGTTAACTGCCTTGTCAGCTTTCACTAATTTTGCTTTGTGATCCCAAATCAGAAGACAGTTATTGTGTATCAGATCTTACTGTTCAGTAATAACATGCTGTTTCCTTTTTTCATCACCATCATTCCCGCGGGGTTCCACTGGGATTATTTAGTGACGTCCTACGAGAAAGTCATTGACGAGCATATGAAGAACGAACCAGACTTGCTAGCCAAATTTCATTTATAGTTCAAAAATCAGCGTTCAATTGTCAATATGTAACGGCCATTTGGTCTGAAGAAGCGCGGGAAAAATTAGTTTCTTGTCGCCCACTGAAATATTTGAATCGCTGCTCGGGTGGAAGAGTCCGAGGCTGAAAGGCGCCATCGATTAGCGAGGCAAAACTGAGTTAGACTTCACTTGCAGGGAACTTCAGAGAATAGCGTTGGTTTTGCCACTTTGGATTGTGTTGTAAGTGTCAGTCGGAGCACGATACGCTGGAGAGTAAAGAAAATTTCATTATTTGGAGCAAGGTTGAATTTTTTTCTTGATTGGTGTTTACAGCATCACCTCTGCACAAGATGGGCCGCGTGTGTAGCGTCGCGGGGACCTCGTCCGAAGTATCATCACAGGTACGCCTGAAACTCGATTCAAAGTTAGAACCAACGCCCCTCTCTGAAGTTTTGCACAAGACAAACCTAAAGAGTTTACAGAGCTCAGCTTGCATTCGCAGTGCCAATTGATGTTCGTCTCGGCCGGAATCCCAGACACCTCTTGAAGTTACGAGTATCTCAGCTGTACCGCGTAATTTTTATTCCATATCATATAGCTAATTAATAATAAAAACAACCGTATTAGGTGTTCACGAACGGCATGAGGACATCACATGACATGGTACAAAAGATGAGGTGCACCGTAACTTATCTATGGAGTTAAATTAGAAAGAGAGGTGTATCGTAAAGTGGGGTAACTTTGTCCAGCTGATTTTCTAAAGTTATTTAAAGCCAGCAGTGTCTAAAAATTATTATTCCAGTAGTATATGAAGTGTAATATTTCTATGCTAACTCGCGCATCTGTCAATTCTACATAAATTACTTAAAGCGACTGGACTAGGTTACCCCACTTTCCGGAAGTGTTAGTCTTTGAAGACTATAATCAGATAATGCGTGCGGCATCGTGGCAGTTAAATTACCACAGACAGTAATGAACAATTAGTGTATAAAGTATACTACTCAAATATAGTTATCACTTCCAGTAATTGGAAGCACTTCAGTGGTGCGGTACAATTCCGCTGAACTGTATAATAGCACCTCTTTTGCGTGGGGCCTGGTGCCGGTTTATCACTATTTACCGACAAAGATAAGATAGGAAGAACTGATACGTCCTAAAGAGCATTCGATATGCCAAAGATTTGCTACAGCCTTAGCTCTCCGTAGATCTCCAGATTGCAGGTAACTGCTGGGGCTCATGTTAAATGTAAAAACTTAAAGAAAAAGAAATTGACGCAGATACAGCACTGCACACAGCCTAGATCTCAATGTATTTATGAGGTTCGTTCCGAAAGTAATCCCTCCCATTTATTTATTATGCCCGAATGTATCCAAGGGGGATTGCAAATTGTACTGTTTTGAACTTTTGATGACTGGACTTGTGAACTTATAACCTGACTGTTTCATCTCTCTGTTGGAGGTACTGACGGTGTGACTCTCTATGGGAGAAATCCTTGTCTTGGACGTGCATCAGAAGCAAGATGCGTAATTGAATTCCTCCTCGCAGAAAAAATAATCCAATCAGCATTCATCGGCGCCTGGCGAACTTTTACGAAGACTGTGCAATTTTCAGCCCAGTTAAGAGATAGGTTCGTCGATTTCAGAGTGGCGACAGAAGTGTGAGTGATAAAATGCGCTCGGACGCCCGACAAAGTGCGCTCCGTACGCCCTTGCACAGCTACCATCCTGGAAAACAAAGTGCTTTTCGATCAACTCATCCGCACCGATCGGTGGATAACGAATGAATGTGTAGAGTTGGATGTGGACGTCAGTGTATTGGAAACGGTCTTGTCAACCCTATGGTACAACAGAGTGTGTGTATTACTTCGCAGGCGCTGACTTTTACAAAAAGCATCAAGGCTCTCGTTCATCGCTGGCGATAGTACTTATTAACGGTGGTGACTGCATATTTAGAAAAAACACAAAATGTCGCTCGTTTTAATGGTGCCACTTCCGTCTTTGTAGCTCTTCAACTTTTTGAATTTTCAGTTTTCTATCTCATCTTATATTTCCTTTAGAAGAGTTATCCCCAGTCTTTCTCAATGAAGCATCTCCTCCAATATATTTCTTGTAACTGCTGCCATTAGCACAATTATTGCTCGATTCCTTTCGCTTAAGCGTCAATTTCTTCCTTTTTGCCTAATCTCGGTGCATGCATAGGTTTCATCTATCTATCTCATCTCAATATTCTTTTAGAAATGTTTTTCGCACTCGTGCTTAATTAAGTGCGCCATCTCCCCCTCTGCTAGTGGTTCCAAGCATTATCTCTGCCTGGCGCTCCTAAAAAACCTTTAATATGTTTCTCGCTCGTCCTGAAAAATATCAACTCATCTGATCACAGATAACCAAATTTGAGAACAAATTTATGTATCCAACTTTATTTCATCGAAAGTTTCGCACCCCCTGAAAGGTTATCTTGTCCCCCTAAGGAGCATCCCCGGTTTGGAACCCCTGGCTCAAATTAATCATCGTGAAAAAAGAATGTAGTAGTCAAGTCTTCGGGCGACTAAATCCTTTATTTGCCTCGTGTTCGATCAGCTATTTTTCAATAATTCTCAGCATTTCTTTGGCTGCTGAGCTGGCAGTATTGTTGCCGTCGCCCCACACTTGAGCGGTTGCGATCGTTTCTGATGCTCCATCATTGTTTGAGCGTTGTCGTCACAGTTGGAGTTTTACTTGTACCTCATACAGGTAACTCAGTTTGGGCCAATGTTTTGAATATACTATCATGAAGCGTTAGTAATAGTTCCACCCTCTCATATCTCGTTCTGTTTTATCTCTCGCAGTTTTATTCTCGGGCAGAGCGTCATACCTAGCTCGTAGGAAAGCACTTACGGATGATAATGAAGCGGAGCTGATTTTAGGACAGCTGCTCGTGTGACATCTGCCTACTGGTCGTGTGTCGAGCTTCATCATATGAGTTACTGCATCCATTCCCCGTCAGCCTCTTGTTTCCTTCGTTGAAGACGTTTTGACGACATGGCGTTTCGGCTATTTATTTTATTATGTTTGAAGTTTATGCGGGCTGCATGATTAGGTACTGGCCAGTAAACGGACCTATGAGTTACAGCGAGACCTCTGTTAATTATTAAAGCATAGTCTTCGGTTTTCTTTGAGTTGTGGTTGTTACGCTAAATACGCTGTGAAATTCATGGGTGATAAACGGGAATCTGCCGCCGTTGGCATGATTGTGCAGATACGAGTGTTGCGAGTCGCAGCAGATGATTGTGTGCAGAACTGACACGTAGGCTACGTTACATTAGATTGGCGGGAAGATAATGGAACGAAGATGTCTCTAGAAGAATCCCGCAGGTTCAAAGTAACGATCCGCTGAGTGGGATCCAAAGCTGCGGACAGTGTTCCTCTCAAATCGTGTCAAGACAGTCTTTAACAAGTCGTCTGTTGACTTATTATTAGTTCGAAAATAATGAACTTCGTGATGCGGCGTATGGGAAATTCTCTCGAACAATTGTAACCTCCCAACAGTCCATTACCTACTTTGACCTCAGTTGCCAATTTTGATATGGTAAACTTAGTGGCCGATTGTATTCATTGTCCCCCCGTGCCACCCCGTGCATGTACCACAAACACCTCCTAGGTAAACCTCCGATGTCGAATATGCCTGGAACCTCGCACCGGATTTCCCCATCGAAAATTTTTAGTTAATGCTCCAATGCTGCCCTCAGGCACTTCTGATAAATTCCTATCTTTTGCTGATAGGGTTGAGCCTGTGTCAGGCGACTGGCGCCGGTATTGTGCCTGTGTCAGGCGACTGACACGCCGGCATTGTACCTGTGTCAGGCGACTGACACGCCGGCATTGTGCCTGTGCCAGGCGACTGGCTCGACACAACATCCAACTCCGCCAGCCGCGCGCTTAATGAGGCAGATTGATGCTCATGAGCGAGGCCGCGCTGGCTGTGAGCTTGAGGCAGTTTCTACGAGCAAAAGATGGTGTTGGGCGAATACGAAGCAGTGCGTGCTTGGGACGCCGTAATGGTAAAGAATATTTTATAATCCATCTTTTTTTAATGGGCTGCCGGCAGTATGACGCCACGAGCAAGGACGCTATCATTCACAGGGTTACGGACTCGAAGTCTTACGCTTTTAGAAGCTAACGGTCGGAATCGAAGACCAGTTTGTTGTAGGAGTCGGAATCGAACTCGGGGAAAATGAGACTATTTGGTTAATTAAGAAAGAGAGTCTGAGCCGGATAATTTTGGGGTCCAAGCTGTAGGGGTCGGAGTTCCGGTTGGTCTCGAGCTGAGAATTTTGTATGAATCCTGCGAATATAAATATTTATGAAAATATTCTTTGTACTAGCTTCTGCCTACTTATATTTGGTTGCAATCAGGGAACTGCTTTTTGAATAAAATAGGTTTATCTAGATAAACCTGTTTTGTCGTGGCGTGATAATAATATTGTTGAGGATTTTCAGCCCCGCAACAAATTTCAATTTGACTGTCGACTATGCATCAAAATAATAGAAACGATCGGTCAACGGGCTTTGGACTCCGATCGTTGTACCATAAAACAATAAAAATGATCGGCCAACGGACATAAAATTGTGAGCTCGGCTACATCTTTATATCTGAGCCATATGGATTCACGACGTCGCACGTACTATCATCAGTCTATTCTGTTAAGCTCCTGATAGTGCAGAAATACGCCTGAAGCTACGATCGGGTCTGTACGCGTCTTGAGCTTGAGCGCCGTTTGCAATTTTCCCTCTGACTAAAATTTCGCGCATATGCGTATCAGCTGTTTGAAGATCGCTCAGCAATTTTCAACAGGGTTCAGTTTAGGCGAAGAAGGCGGCCAGAATATTGGCCTATTGACTTGTACCGCATCTGTGCCAGGCGCGCGGGGAGTCATTTGTGCTGATCGAGTGCGACGAGGCATTATGCTGCACAAATTTGGGCTCCTCTTTATTCTGAATTATGAGTTTCAGCGCATTTACTTGCAAAACTTGCTAACGTTTTCTGAATATTGGAGTTGTACGTGAAAAATGTTGGAAAAAATAGCAACGTCCTTTGAGTAAACTCATATTGGTGGTTTTATTGGCAGGATAGAAGTCGCTTGTTATCAGGGAAGGACGCGCAACAATGTATTGTTGAGAGTACACGTTGTTGAAAAGTTTAGTTATTCACATGTTCAACTGACTTCCCTCAAAATCGAATTTTGGACAGTATATCGCTTAAATGGCAACTGCTGCCTTCGCTCATCATAAACCGTGAATACCGTTAGGTCATACATCCACACCAGCTGAACTCCTTAATTGCTGCGATTACGCTTTAAGTACAAGATATCTTTTATTTTGAAATAAACGCATACATATTGGGGAGGATGGCAGCCTGGGCCTCTACTCCTCCCTGGAAATGGACCTGTTGGTCCGCATGGTATGTCGCCAACTGCCTAATCTAATATTAATCGAATTTTACTGTATACGGTACGTATATAGCGTGGATAACTTAGATAGCTGGCCCTAGACGGACCAACAGGTCCTTCTCAAGCCCGCTGCAGACGATCGTCTTTTGTCCTGTGTTTTCACTTTACAGCGTTCGAATGCATTGCTGAATCTGTACACACAACAAATATGAGCACTGCTTTCGGAGACTACATTCACTAAATACTTGAAAAGACACGAGGCACTGCAGTAGTAACACCTACTGAGCCAGCGGATATGACGGTAAACATTTTATCGAAGCTTTCGGCAGATACGCAGTCTTGTTTGCCCCGACTGTGCGAAATATTCAAACGCGTTGAAGTGAAAGCATATGGACAAAAGACTATCGTCTGCAGCGGGCATCAGAGAGCAGTTGGGACTATAGACACGCCAGCCCTCTCTGAGCTATAAACTTTGTCAGATAATTTAAATATCTGAGGAGGCGGAAAAGCTAAGGCTTAGGCTAGGTTTTAACCGTGCAAGCTCGATTAGTTGCAGCAGGTGATCGGGGACTCAGAGACGTTGGGTAAGTTGGGTCATGACGCATAATGGATTAGGGTGGCCTCTGAAGCTTTGGCAGTTAAGAGCTTGTGACACTTTGAGTTCATAGCAGTGAAGGGTGTTGCTCCCAATGTTTTTTTTCCAGACGAGATGTTACTATCTAAGGGAAGCAAAACAAATTACGGTGACTAGTTTTCAGCAGTGATATCCTTCTGCTGTGGGCTGCCTGTGTTGTGCCACCACGTTGTGTGATGTCACGAAGTTATAATAAAAAAGGAGGGAGGGCTACTAACAATTGTTGTGACATGTATATCTACGACACGTTGGATTGATCTTCCTAGCCTATACTCCTTGTGTCCAAGCTTTGCCCCCTCCTCCCTTTCCCCCCCAAAAAACTGCATAGATTCACTGTTCATACTACAGCTGTTATTATATTTTTGCATACCCTGCTGTCCGTTTTATGCATAAGCAAGTTCTTCATTGAAACTTAATGTAGTTAAAGATTCCCCAACTGTTTTTTAGACAGACATTGATGTGATGCAGAGATACGTGTAAGTCTGTGACTGGAATTTTTGTCTGTGTATGTACCGAGACAGATTAGGTATAAGTGTGCCGCGCTGAAGAATATAGGCCTATAGGCTATAAATGTTATAAATGTGGCTCATTGATGTGCTGCTGTAGCCAGTGGTCTGCAGCTGGATATTTTGGCTTTGTGTATGTAGGTAACTGGTGTGACTAGAAGTAGGCCTTTAGAGGGACGCGTAGGTATAAATAATAGCTTTGAAAATAAAACTCAGGTACTAAAATGACACAATTTGTTATAGTATACCGAAACACATATCTACGAATGGCGGTTGCGAGCCGTGTGTATACGTTCTTCAATAGTTAATGGGACGATTGGCTAGAGTAACGTACCTACGTTAGTAGGTACTTTCATTAGGTACCTATATGATAAACCAAGTGCGCCGTCACTCCGGAAGACTCGGTAGTACCTATTCAAGACTGAAGATCTCAATCCCTGTGGTAAAGGGCGTTTTGTTTCTATTTATTTGGCTTGTGAGAGGTGGCTGTTCCAGGCCGTGAGGTTTGGTCGCGTGCCCGGTGTGTTGGGGGAAGAGAAGGGAGGGGGGGGGGCAGAGCGAGGAGCCACAAGCACGTCCAGTGGCTGCTATGGTACACCAGCGGGGTGCGGCTGTTGTGACAAGTCGGTACGGATCGCATATATTTNGGGGGAAGAGAAGGGAGGGGGGGGGGGGGCAGAGCGAGGAGCCACAAGCACGTCCAGTGGCTGCTATGGTACACCAGCGGGGTGCGGCTGTTGTGACAAGTCGGTACGGTTCGCATATATTTGGGGCTAGGAGTCGGAGTCGGACGCCGCTCGCTTGTCCCTGGAGTTGGAGTCGAAAAAGATAGGTCTGTTTTGCTTAAAAAAAAAGCTTGGCAGTCGGAAGGAGATGATCGTGGTTTTGGGCGTCTTTGGAGTAGTACGCTTGTTGGATTGGACGGGGGACTTGGAGCACTGGGAGTCGGAGTCGGGGGGGGGGGGCTCTGTCGTTCAATGGGACACTCTACAGTGAGTTGCAGAGAAATTTCTGTTGATTTGGTACTAATAGCTATAAATATCTTCACCGAATGGAGAACTACATACTGTATGTGTCTATTGTCCGATGTCCAGGTCTATAATAAGAAAATATCCATTGATGTAACCAAGCGCTTCCTCTAAACACAATTGGTTACGAGGTCCAACGAACAGCGCTAGTCCTATACTAGTTATTATACCCGGAGAACGTTCTAGTTAATATACGAAATATTTCTGCCAGGAGCAATGTATGGTAGTTTGCTGCTCAATGAGAGATACATATATAGTTTTAATATCTGGCATGCCATACATATTTAGCCCGCATAACTTTCTTCTTTGATTCTCACAACCAATATAGTTTGGTTGAGCCATTTGGTTACTTCACCCAGTAATTTCTTAGTGCGTTGACAGAATTAGTATAGTTATGTAGTTCTGCACTCTGTGGAGGTATTCACTTCCTTCCTGCTATTACATGCAGTCTTCTTCATTAACAATTTCTTCAGGGAAGCTTAAAACATATCAGGTGCTAGTGCTTTGTGTTCTATTATATTTTTATTGATATTTTTATTTTTTTGCTTGATTCTAATGATCTTCATTCTACTATAGTTCTCTGTGCTCTTTGGTAAGGATAATTTTCTGCTAGCTGTGGCTATCTTTCCCTGTTGACTTTTCCCAGATGTCATAAGGGTTGTAGCGGATGTTCATCCGTTAGCTACTTGCTTTTTGTGTCGTAAAGTCGCTGTATAGTATCTCGGCTGTATAGCTAGTATCTCGGCATATTATCAGAAATAGTCCTTTACATTGTTTGTTAAGCTTCTAAGTTCAAAGAGAAAGGCGTTGTTTTAAACGTGACTAAGCGGTCTATTTTGGCCATCAACCGTTATGTTGTCTGTTATTTTTTTTTTATTATAAGTGTCTTGGCTCGACTTAGCGGCCAGCAAGGGCTATAATTATGCAGCCTCGCAAAGAGGATGGGATATGTAGCATGTGGAGAGAAACATGGACCCTATGAACGAGGGTGTTGCCACACGGGTTCAACGCGTGGGGGATCAGTAGGTGAATCGGCAGCTGGGGAAAGAAGATAAAGAACACCACAAAGGACTGTCAGTAGGAGTAGAGAGTGGAAGGAAGTTTTGAGCTCATGGGGGGGGGGGTAAGGGTTTGTCAAAATGATAACTAACCGCAGAGACCAATTACTTGGCTTTAGTATTCATTCTGGATTTCATTGTACGGCATGAATGATTTAAAGTTCAAGATCTCGGTAAGAGAATTTTTTGGGCCTTTCTTGGCTCAAGTGTTGCTAAGTTAGTCCAGGGCCACACCAGAGCTGCAAGCGAAGTGTGACGCAACGAATTTGTTGTACGGAAAAACGTAACGTAAAGTACAGCTCTCTACTGTCCCCAGTGACGCAACCCAGATCGTGCGACACAGTATCTCCGGCAGACAATCGTAATGCATTGCTTGCTGCGCTGGTGCAACACTGGCCTTAGCATGCTGTCCTACTACTAGGCGGTATATGTTTCATTTTTAGTGCTCGTCTACAATTTCTGATACGAGCTGCATATATATACATGTATCACCTCGGCAGTGGCACTTGAACATAGACAAATTTGTTATGTGCTGAGGGCAAACTATATTTAATCTATCTACAGTTCCCGCGGAAATCTGTAGCCCATAGTTTAGCACAGCCCCTTTACGGCACTACTCCGAGAAGCACTAAATCCGGGACGTAAACAGACACACGAGCAGATCACCAGACTGTCGCCAGTACAGCACTGCTTTTACTTCGCTTCAGCGTGCTATTGAACGTAGATACGATAAATAATATACCTATTAAATAACTTAACGTCCTCTCTTCATCCCCTTTTCTTCCCCAGTTATCTCTATGATTCTGACGTTATGACAATAGCTCATAGAGGGCGGGGGCGTAAGTCCCGGCAGCTCCTTGGGATTGGGCCTGTTGGTCCGTTTACTGACTGCTATCTAATCTAAATATGGCCAGCATATTGACACATTGCGTGACTCACACGAGTTCGCTTTCTCTGAATCAGTGTGTGTCAATGTTCAGATAATCAACTGATGTGATCAGTTTATTTTAATTATCAGTTTATCAGCTGATTTGATCAAATTGTGAAGCACCCATGCATGCTGAACATATTTCGTTCGACACTCACCTTTGATAGCATTTCTCTATTTTTCATCATCTATCAACTCGAGTGCAGTGTGTGATATCATTCGTGTATCTCCTCGATTTACTATTATTTATCATCGTCCTGGCGAGCCGCGCCGTCATCAGATGACGGCAGAAAATTACTACTTCGGCGAAGGGGTCTTTCATTCGCTCTTGTTCGTGGCTCTGTTCTCAGGAATACATATTTTTTCTCTTCCTTTTCTGAACCTGCTCCATTAGCGTATCATGAACTCGGAAAACGTATTTATTGTGGGATCGAAGTACCATCTGCTGTTGATGCTGCGCCATCAACAGGCACTTAACCATAGTCGATTTCGATCTTTCGACGTCAAATATTTGATGACGTGACGACCTTCTGGCCTTTCGGTTGATGAATTTTCTCCTATCTAATCTTTCGCATCGGGCCGATGAGGTAAAGTAGCAATTAACAAAACTGTCCTTTATTCTACAGTGGAAACGCTCGTAAAGAGCAGCGTGCTTCCCCGCGTGGCGATGCATTATACCTAAGTTAAATATTTTCCTTGCTGCTGTTTGCCCCGTCCCGGATATTTAATAGTCTTGTAGCGTTACTCGTCATAGCAGAAAATTAAATTTTATGCTATGTTTGTGGGGAAGGAGCATGGGATGCTAGCGGTATTTGTACGAAATTTTCCGCTGAGGAATTCATCGATCGCCTACCATATATTATTGCACAAAACTGATGTTGTTTTGGCTGCGGCTGCTGAGGCGTATACCTACATATGGTACTGTCATACTATTATATTAGATAGCAACGACATGATTACTTATTTTAGAGTATAAGTTGCAAAGCTGGTGTTTAAGTCCAGTAGAAGTCGTTATTTTACACCCTTTTATATCCTAGCAGACGACAACCGTTTATACGCTCATGTTAGTTTTTCTGTAATCTAATAATAGCTGGCAAAAACGGACCAAGAGGTCCATTCCCAGAGATAGAAAGATACAACGCACTACTACTTCCGATAGCTCAAAGTTATTATCTCCTCCGAAGAGGGTACGTTTTTACCGGGATTTATTCGCAACATGACTCAAAAAGTTGTGGATTGAACTTTGTAAAATTTACAGGGATAATATGACTCTGACTAATCGTATTTCATAGTGAACATCTGCAATAGACTATCCCCTTCGAGGTTGTCGATGCGGAGTCTATCAACGGGTTTAAAAATCGTCTTGAGAAACATTGGGAGAGACACCCTCCACGGCTAAGAACACCTTCTCTATCGGTCAAAATCTCAACGGCCAAAGCTTCAAAGGCCACCTTAATCCATAACCTTCTCTCTTTCGACCCAACTAGCTAGACGTCTCTTTATCGAATGGGAAGCTCCACAGATCAGCGGCTATAAATTGTGCTTGTGTGCGTACGTGCGTGCGTGCGTGCGTGATCGTCCCATTGGCTGAGATTCTTCCCTCTTTTCTTCGTTTTCCCTCAGTTATCTATATTGTACTGACATAGTGGCAATGGCACATAGAGGGTCGGAACGCATGTCCTGGCGGCTCTTTGGGAATGGGCCTGTTGGTCCGTCTACTGCCGCTTATCTTATCTAATCTAGTGACTACTGCAAGCTTTAGGAAATTCAAGCGCTCGCAAGTTGATTCCAACAGGTAATGTGCTGCTGATAGGAATGTCACTTTGGCTGTGTAGACGATAGGTAGTTTTGGAGCAGGTTGGAGTTGAGCACTGCTTGAGGCGGAGCCTTAAGTAACAACTGTAGCGATAATGAAGATAATAACAGCACAGGAGCGGATGGATGCGGTCACGATCTGGTGCTGGCCGTACACCTCCATGCAGCTTCCATTGTGGCTCCAAGTGCTAGTCTGCTGCTTCATCGGTGTCTGCATTGCACGTTTGGTGTAATAGTATCTCTGTATTTAATTAGTAGGTACAGTTTCAGAGTCAGTAGATGTCGGACATCCTTGGGACCTGGCGTCGAAGTGGGAAACTCGCTTTTCTCAGGAGTCTGCTTATTTTGTTGCAAAAAAGAGTCAGAGTTGGTCATTTTTGAGATCCTAGGAGTCGGAGTTGTGGACTGACCAGTTTCAGGAGTCGGAACCGTACTTCATCGCTCCGGCTAAATAACCCTATAGGCCTAAATGCCCCCAAAGATCGAGTCTCTTATATACAGAGGGCTACCGAAGGGGCGGTAGTTTGCCCAACACATGTAGCTAACATTAACATAATTAAAACATATTTACCTCCGCCAAGGAGATCATGTTTTTATCATGTTTGTCTTTTTGTTTATCTGTCACCAAGATTACTCAAAAAGGTATGAACGGATCTTTACGAAATTTAGAGGGATTTTTAGGCATGGTAATTGTAACAGCTGATTAACTATTGGTGAAGATCCGTCCATCCGATTGTTTGTTTATCTGCCTCATTTTTGTTAATGCCATAACTCAAAAAAGTATGAACGAATTTTTATGAAATTCACATGAGTTGTTAGGCATATTACGAAGAGTAAATGACCAAATTTTTGTGATGACATGTACGTTCGTGTGTTTGTGGCTGCGTTTGATTTTATGCTTGTTGGCACAATAACTCTACATCTTTACACCTTTATTTGCAAACAACTGTACATTTACAGTAAACAAATATATTTAAAGTTATGGATGGATCTTTATAAAATTTACAAGACTAAATTGTTAGTAATGCTATAAGACATAAATTTTTAAATTTTGGTGATTATCCGTTATTTCGTTAGTGTGTTAGACTTATGTTTGTCATGGTAGTTAGCTGCATATCTCAAAACTATATGAACGGATCTTCACGAAAATTACAGAAACTACTGATACCATCGAAAGGCATAAATGATTAGATTTTGGTGTTGATACAAAGAAAATAATTGTTTCGGAACCAATTTGAATTTTTCGTTACCGTTGCCTTTCTTGGCGGCGGTATGCGGTCTCAGAGTGCTCTCCAGTTATGTTTCATGTCTGCTGACACTCGTAACTTTTTCATGCCTCAGTTAAACATCATTTCTCGTAGTAAAAACACTGCTTTTGGATGTCTAAAATGAGAACTGTAAATCGAAACGAGTTGAAAATCTTCTTTTTAACTTTTACCATTTCTCTGCGCTACTTTTATCCTCCGAAAGAGTTGGCCTCAGCTGTCGCCCGACCTGTGCTCGCCACTGTATAGAGTGGAGGTTCCCATCCGGGGAAGATCGCACCTCTTGGGGAGCGAGATGACCATTTAGGGGTGTGAAACTTTGGATTATCTCTACGCCATTCCAAAATTTAACATGAATTTGTGATAAAAGTTTGGTGTAATTTGAGTACTTTATCATGTTACGAGTTTTTTTTTGTAAATGGTACGAGCACACATCAGATATTTTGTAGGAGTGCCAGGCAAAGAAAACGTTGGGAACCGTTGGTTTAGAGTTAATTTAATTGCGTGCACGTTTGGGTTCTCTTTCATCTATGGGTGTAACCTTGTTAACTGGAGATGCCGTGCTTTTGTTTTGAGCTAAATGCCATTGTGGTACGCTGAGTGAATTGATTTCTAAACGGTCAAAATTTTCACAGTTATTATGGCATATGTAAGTAACACACACACCCTCTGCTTTAATGTACGCTACCGTACCTATTTGATTATGATGTCAGCAGCATCCACATAGTTAGCTTTGACATGTCTTCGGGCTGACCGCTGTTGGAAGCTGTTAAGTTTAAATTGATCACAGCCTCTGCTTCTGTGCAGATGATGTCATCCACGTTTCCGTTCGTCGAACCTTGGGAGACTTACGCACAAACTGAGGAGTATTTAGTATTCTTATACAATAAATGCTTCTTGGACGTTGTTTGCTAGCTTCAAGTTTCAGTGCCTTATCATTAGCTGAAAAATAGATGTCGTTTCTTTCATTCTGGCTTCATTGGCGAAGTTGAAATATTTGCTTTGAATGGCCATGGGTTTGTTGTAACGCCATATGCAACTCCTTTCTTTCACGAACCATCGATGAGGCTCAAAATTTGTGTTTGTTGGTCACTTTGTTGTTGTAAAGCTAAGTGCAACTTCGGAAGTCTTGCTTTGAATGCCCTCTTGCGGCGAATTTATTTATGAAATAAACGGTAATACTATTAATTAATGGAAACCCTCAGATAGTGGAGAACTTAATGGTATAACGATAATAAACAATTAGTGTAGAACAACAGCGGTGCAGCTGGCGGGGAGAAGCCATGATTTCTGTAGACGAGACGCTCCCTTACCCAGTCAGTCAGTACGGAAACGGATACGAGATTATGTAAGTCGGTCGCGTCTCGTGGCTTTTGGGTGCTTTCATGCCAAAGTTGTGGCGAATTTGTGTCCTCTACATGTGGAGGAGTGTGTTCGTTTGTTTCGCTGTCTGTCACGCGACTGCTGTGTATGGCGCAAGTGTGGGCAGACGGGTTGCGGGATGCTTTTATCTGGGTTACATGCAAGCTCACGGCATCGGAGTCGGGTGCATGCTCATGGAGTCAAAGTTTTTTTTTATATCCCAGGAGTTGGAGGAGTTCGAGAACAAAATGAATCATTCGCCACTGTCACGGCCCCGTTTTCAGGACAGCGTGGCCTGCATGCTGTATAGGGATGGACCCTGCTGTACCATCTGCAGAATGTTATGTCGAATGCTCCCAACACTTCGTACGATCTTGATGATGCGAAAACACTATCCATACGATCCACGTTACGAACAATGCTACTATAGCACGGTCTTGATGTTGAGAACGGTGCTATTCTTATAATTTTGATGTTGAGAATGATACCATTCGTTCGGTCTTGATATTGCAAATTTCTACTATACGATATTGATCTTGCGAACTATGCTATTCGCATGCTCTAGAAGCCCAATAGAGGTTCGGTGCTTCACAGTTGATGCATCAATAGGTGATAACGTCACAGAATGTGTTGAAGGGTTCCCAACTTTCCTGTACTACAGTTCTGTGTTGCTTCCTAACGCTGGCACAAGGCATGGATGACCGTGTTCATTGAGGTCCGTATCAAGGTCAGACGGCGAGGTGCGTGCAACTGTTGACGCGATTGTTTATCAACTTCTGACGCCTGCGCCCTGTCGTGCTTGCACCTATATGCTGTCTGTCCTGCTGGCTGTCTCATAACGTGTCGGTTGGTGAACATTGTTACTTGCAATATGGATTATGTCCATTAGTCAATACTACAGTATCTTCATGGACCACGCAATACCTTGACTGTCACTGAAATTTGCAAATGAGGCTGATCGTAACTAGATTAAACTTTGATAAAATCTTTTCCAGGCAACAAAACGACCTCAAACGAAAAGTAAACTGTTCTCGGTGGTGCAAAAAATGTGTTTATCAGCAAGAAGCACAAATTCGTAGCTACATACCGACTGTGGAGAACGATTATTGAAGCTTGGGACAGCAAAATGCAAAAAAAATTAACTAAAATATATTTCGAAATTTACCGTTGGCCAGGGCTCGCGCATGCGTGTTTCTTTCCAATAGATACATTTCTTGCGTCTCCAAAAACGGTTTATTTTTTCCTCAAGTCGGTACATTGAATGGTATAAATTTTATCAAGAATTTATCAATTTGCCATCAGCCTCATTTGTAAGGAGTGGACAGTCAAGATTAAATCCATATTTTTTTCCAATGATGCTGTAGTTTTTACGATTAGGAGAGGCCGACATGTTAACGGCGCGTACCTACGCGACGGCACTGCTTAGGCTAACGTTTTGCCGAAATTTTCCGACCGGGTGCGTACCTCTTGCGGGAAAACAGCCTAAATAATAGTAAAATTTTATCCTTCACAAAGGTAAAATAGTTTGTAGATGCTTTGATATATATTTTGTGTAACTATATAGATTGTAGGACACTCGAACTGGAGGCCCAAATGAAATGATGGAAAAATAATGTTAACTAGCTGCGAATTACCGCACTTGAACTTTATGACGTTACACACCTCATTACCCATGATGCACTAATGCTTGGTTCCGCCCCCTGGTGTTAGTCTCACAATCCTTGGGTATAGGCCTACTCTTATCACTGTAGAAGACTGCAACGTGCAGAACCTTCTGATGATAATAGTAGTTGGCATGGTGATGTGTCCGTGTGCAATAGGCTAACCCGATCTACTCCAAAAATTAACCTCACTTTTTCACAGTAATGCCGGTACCACTTCTGGAAGAGTAGAGAAATGAGCACATCTATATAGCTACGGAGAAGGTAACGCTGCTGCAGTAGCGGGTTGTTACCGCTGATATCTCACGTGCCCTCGTATTTGCGTTGCTTCACATATACATGCTGGTTTCTTCTTGCATTTACACAAGGCCTTTTTGACCCTAAGAGGCGGTTCACACGTTAGTCTTTCGAACCTGTTCGCTTAGCTAATCGTCGTATTGTCATGTTGTCCGCATGTAAACTCAACGTGTCTTCGTAAAGATGTTCCTACGACGAGTGTCGGTCATCAAGTCAGTTTGGTTAAGCAAATGCGTCGCATGTGATGTTTCTGTTATTCATTCAAATTTACAGCAAACTTGGAGTCAGAAAGCTGTTCGGCTACGGTTTCTGTTGTTGAAAAATCACGGCAACGCATTCGGTCGATCAGCAGCAAGAATGCGTTCGGAAGACTATCGTCTGTACTAGCGTCACCTCTCCAACCTCCTCGGTTCAATTGCCCAAGCACAACATCTCCCACTTAGCTCGATGCGCACTGCCATTTGTATCCATCGCTGGGACTCATGTGAGGGCCACAAATTGTACAATTTCGGTTCGCTTGCCGCACCGCTTACACCGACTTGTGCTTGGTCCGCCGGCTCGGCTGCAGCTGGCGGTGCTTTGCGCGACAAAAGTCTCGTGTACAGCGGGCAATTCCTGTTTATGAACTCGGCTCTGTGCGAGTGCGTCTGGGTCTAAGTTGAGGTCTCGTGCGTTTTCGTGTAAATGTCTTTCATTCGTCCACATTTGTCGAGCTGAAAAAATAGGTCCTCTCCTCTACGTTCTTATCATGATATGCACGTGTTCTCATTGATGACCAAAGATGGAGGGGGGTGGGGGCGAGTTTCCATGCAGTGTCTCTCCTTTGCTGCCCCTATGAATACAAATAACGTTAGCTTGTCCGGCACTTCAGTTGTCGGAATCGGATTTTGTACATCGCATTCTAGTCTTCAAATTGAAGTTTGCGGAACAAAATTGCAATTCAGGTTGTCTCTCTCAAGTATATATTTTTTGCGATTAAATCCTAAAACGCAATTCTTTCGCAATTTGGAAATTTATGTCCGATTATATAATTAAATTACATTTTCTGATACCGCGGCTGTCAACACCTAATGCTTGTGTGACTTTGTGGTAGAGTAAGGGAATTACCCAATTGCCGAACTAACTCCACTTCCAAAGAAAGGGTTATTATTTGATGGGATTATTATTTTCACCTATCAAATATAGCTGTTTGGTCGGAAATAGAGCTAGTTCGGCAATTGGGTAATTCCCATAGTTGTGAATGGAACGCGCAGAATGAAGTATCAGACACGTTCAAACTATCGGGTTTGGTAGTCTCTACTGCGGTGTGTGGATCACACATGCACCAGATTTTATCGCTATTGAGTTCGATTGTATAAATGTATAGGCCTTAGGTAGGTACCTACTGTGCCGGAAGCTCTAAATCCACTACCGAGCTCGTGGCTTGAAGGTAGACATAATCGTTATGGCGCATTGAAGTGTTGCGTATAGCTATCCTATAGTGTCACAGGGAGATAGGTATCGGGCAGGTATGTAGCGTTCGTATCCAAAAGAATGTCAAAATCACGCAAAATGGGTGACACACGATAGTCAAAAGGAGGAGTTTCTTCATCACAGCGTACGAATGCGTTGCTTTATTCTATGTCATCAAACGCAATAATGCCAACAGTTTTGAGTTATAGCTATATAATCCCTCCAATAGGAATAGATGTCCGGAACTTCACCATGGCAGTTACCCTTGCTGAGCATACTGATCTGGCGGCTGGTATTTTAACACATTGTTTGCTAAACCGAAAGTTATACGGTACCTCAGCAAAGCCTTTTCAGACGATTAGCTCAGGCTACTCATTCGACTTACGTGTGAACCTGCCTCAATGACGGTATCCTAATTTTTACAGGTACATATATACGTACACTCAGAAAAGTATTGTCCCCAGAACCCGCAGGCTTCGTCACGCACTGACAGGAATGCTGCAGGAACTGAACGGGTGTTCCGATCGATGCCACACGCTAGGCAAATGAACGAGTAGCGTCATCTTTTCGTCTGAATTCGTCGATCTGCCTATTTAAATAGCACACACTTGCAAAGAATTTTGAGTAATAGATCCCTGGAGATCTAGTATGTCCGAAAGCTATTTAACTCACGGCACTTGCGGAGTAAACTGAGCTGACGGTAAATATTTTACACCATTTCTTGACAATCCCAGAGCTGTGTTTACAAGAGTGCTGCCACATTACTTTCGGACGAAAAGATGACAGTACTCGTTCTTTTGACTAGTGCGTGCCATCGCCGTTAGACAGGTATTCCCTGTCATTGCCCACAAAAGCGTGCTGGTTTTGAATTTGAGACCACACTGTTCCCAGTTTATAAGTCCCTTGCCCCTACATACACCCATCTCGTTAATAGCTTCACGAATAAGTTCAGGCAGAGCCAACACAGGGGCCGGGGTGTGGCCCCCGTGTGCGGGGCTCTCAGGCTCCTGTGAAATTTAAGACTTTGTGCAAACGGTGGCGGCGGTGACGCGGTTTCCCAGCAGTTCACCACACCTAGCAGCTGCTTTGCTTTTGTTCGAGCTGTGCAGTGCAATCCTCTGCTGTCCGCGTTGAATACCACTCTCCGTAGGAGCAATATTGTTTTCAACGTGACCGAATGACCCTAATTGCGAAAACGTTGAGACGGTTGGCGGTCTAATATAACTAGAGCAGTGCCGCCCATACGGTAGGTATAATTAAAATGTTACTTCTCGTGTTATAGCCTTCCAAATGTCTCAATACCAGCACACCCTTCCCTGCACCGACGAGCTATACCTGCCTTCGCGTGCTTTTGCTACACAGTAACTGCATGTAAGCTCTCCCCGGTATCGGTAAAACTCCAACAATCTTAAGGTCGTGGCGCTAGAGTGACCATATATGGTCCAAGGTCCTTCATGGCAGGCATTACAAACAACGCACTTCCTACAAGAAGTCAAACTTTTAATTAGTTCGTATCGAGGTAGTCTTTTCCAGCCTCGAGCGTAAGTTTTCGTAGGATCAACAAGCACTGTTTTTAATTGTACAGTTGTGTACTGTTGTATTATTAAAGCAGCTAATTCTGCAACCCGAGAGAGTTTTTTGGTCTTAATAATTGCACATCTTATTTTATAAAGCGAGTTTGCCACAGAATGGCATAAAATAGCTTGGAATCGGCAATGCAGATTATACCTCTTCGTTACCTTTGTCTATGTATGTTTTCCGCCTTATGTTATGCCTATAATTCTTGCCTTCAGTTGCACGTCAGGTGCTCATTTGTTAAATTTTGTTTTACCCTTTCTACGGTCCATTCGACCTTGCTCGTGGTGTAACGACGAAATTGTACGGTCCCTATGTCCATATTACACATAATGCGACAGATGCCAATGCCCGTGCTTGCGACCCGTCTCTCCTCATGATTTCATCCACTTTTCGCGTCGGCGGCCGCTGTATAGCACTAATCTTTTGCATCACAGTAAACTCCACTCACGTTGATGCAAAAGACTAGTGCCATATTTCGGCTGCCGACGCGAAAAGTGGATGTAATCTAGGGGAGAGACATATCGCAAGCCCGGGCATCAGCAGCTGTGACACTATTAGATATTAATACGCGCATTAGTCGCAAGCATGAATAAACCTGTTTTCTTCAAGTCCTTATGATTTAGGAGGAAAAAGCTAGGGATTTTTTGGAAGTGTTTGGTTATCATGTAACAGCATTTTTACCCTCTTTTGGGTCGCAAAGAAAGTGTGATTTTCAGAAATATGCATCATGTGATAACGTGATTTTGATTTGCGACAAGATCGAGGCTAAGAGAGTGGGCCCTGTGAGATAATCGCATCAGAATCAACCGAAGCACCGATGACTGTGCTCGACCGAAGAGAGGACGCGAGTGTCGGGCCTATAGGCTACATGACGACGTTAACTTTTTCTTTTTACCCCACAGCAGTCGGGCAAAAAGAGTTTGGAACTTTCAGAAGTGTTTTTTAATTATCATAAGTTCATAACCGCGTTTGTTTTCCTGTGCGCAGAGTCAAGCGAAGTTCGACCCTGGCCGAGCGAAGAGAGTGTGTGACTGGATCGAGGCCGTCACCGGCACCACCCTCGACTTGCCCGCCAATGAGGAAGGTATCAGTGACCAGCTGGACTTCGGTCACGCTCTCAAGGATGGCATCGCTATTTGCCAGTA
>LQNS02000141.1:34443016-34456413 GCA_001587735.2 Parhyale hawaiensis | reverse complement strand
GAGCGAAGAGAGTGTGTGACTGGATCGAGGCCGTCACCGGCACCACCCTCGACTTGCCCGCCAATGAGGAAGGTATCAGTGACCAGCTGGACTTCGGTCACGCTCTCAAGGATGGCATCGCTATTTGCCAGTAAGTCCGTGCGCCATTTCTCTATGTCCTGCACTCTGTATTGGTACGTGTATTTGAAACATTACTTTCTTTTTTAGGACGTTCGCTTGAAGCACTCTAAAAGTTTTACTCACGTGTTGAGATACGCTTACGGAAAAGAGCACATTTTGTTCAAGTTCATCCACTGAAACTGCTACACTCCGTGCAGGCATCTTCACTGACACACTGTGTTTCGTTTAGAACTTTGGATATGTATACCTTGATTCTTACTGAAAACTGTGTCTTCTATATAGGTACGCTCGCTGAAGACACATTTTTCTCCCAGTTCAAAATACTTATATTCCTGTACTCATTTACGCTTGTTAATGTCTCAATATTGGAAAACAAAAAAAAGTTGCCCTCTTTAAGAGCGACTTTCTCAATCAAACATTCAGCGAAATAGTTTTTTCAAAATTGTTTTCGTTTGGTGGTGATAACCTACAAACGCTGGACGGATATACTGTTAGTGGACGCGACGTGATAAGTATATACCAGTTGGCTCCTCAGTGCACGTTGTTAGCTACAAATCATATCTTATAATAAATTCTAGCCCAACGGCTGCCGAAACTATTAAACACAATCAATAAATATTTTCAGACTGCATTTAGTTTTACAAATGTGTAATATCTAGTAACAAGAATGATTCAAACCATATTATCTGCAGCCGCTATAGTCCGGTATGAATGTAGGGTATTTAAATTTAGCAGTATCATTATACCCTTTGATGCATGCAGTTTGTGCATTCAAATCTTTTCCTATTGGTACCGTAGAGATTCTCTCACAATGGATTTGGCCGATATACTCGAATCTTAGAAGACTGTGCCGACTATAGCTACTGTATTTAAGTCAACCAAGCGGAGACGTCCGCGCGAGTACATGTTTAGCCTACTTCTTAGTACTAATTAAGAGGTTAAGTGAGCTGAAGCTCTGAATTCTATTTTACTTGTACGTTTCAGGCGCATGTTTTCCTGAATATATGTATTTTAATGAGCTCAATCTAGACCGCCAATGGATTGTCCGTCCATTCAGGTCCCATGCCTCCTTCACTTGAATGTCAAGACGATGACCTCCATTCATTAAATAAGCTGCTATAGTATGGACAAATAAATTGAATGCATTGTCAACATATATTAATTCATAGATAGTGATGTCCAGAGACTGTGTCCCATACCCTGAGCATGTGGTGCCCATGATCCCTAAGGTAATGGATACTCCCGGTTAGGAACCCTATTTCGAATCATCTACCGTGGTTTTTATTTGTTGTAATTGGCTAAGTCAGTTAGATTCACTACCTAGTTATCGGCGTACGTATCACGCAGAGTTGCAGGGTGGTAATGGTAAGGAGTCGGAAGTTTTTGGGTGCGTGGAATCTTGAGTCTGACGCCCACTGGTTTCAGGAGTCGGAGTCGTTCCTCTTCATTACCCACCTTACTCCGCTGCTTTTTTAATGGCGTTATATCAGATGTCGTATTATGCATCCATGATTCGCAGACATTGCTTCCTCATTATCGACTAGCCTCCAGTTAAGAAAGCCTGCGCGTCGTCTCTGATGTAGATGTTTTTGCATTCTTTCTTCCTCATTATTTATAAGTCCTGCGTTGCCTGCGTTTTGTGCTCTCAACTGCAATTCTAGAGTAAAGTGCATTTTTCTTCTTACAGATTACTCAATGCTCTCCAGCCTGGTCTAGTCAAAAAAATTAATACAATGAAAGCTCCTTTCAAACAGGTAAGTTAGTGCATATCTATTGTATGAAGGCAATTGTGTCTTTAGTAAATTGAATTGAAATTCACGTGGCCAGTGCTGCATTCATTATTATAATAGTCAGCCAGAGTGCTATGAACTTCTGATTTGGAAAAGTGGCCAAATTATATTGGCTTGGATTTAGCATGATTTTCAATATTATAGTCTGACACTAAAAAAAAAAGTTCAAAGTATACGCTTAATTGTTACTCGAACGGGAGCTTACCTTACTTGAGGTACAAAAGTAACACAACTAGCTCTCAGATAGGATATGTCCTGCATTTGGGTTTCTTATAATAGATACCTCTACCAGCTTTTATTAGCCACTATCGCTGTACGCGTTCAAGAAAGTTAATTGTTCTTATTCTCAAGTTGCCAAAGAAAATCTTTGAAAATGCCATGTGTAACTAACGTGTTGAACTTCCATGTGCAGCGAGAAAATATCGAAATGTTCCTCAAAGGATGTGAAGGCTATGGTCTCAAGAGCCAGGATCTCTTCCAAGTTAACGATCTCTACGAGAACAAGAATCTTTACATGGTATGTAGTACTGCTCGGCATCTTGTTTTATTTTCGCTGTGAAATGATGAAACGATAGAGGCGGGTTAGCAATGCGGTAGATTGGCATAGTCCTAAAACAGGATTTCTCGGCGAGGACAAAGTTTTTTTTTTAAATTGATCCATTGTCACGAATTTGGATGAAAGGCTTATGGTTGAAGATGGCACAGGTGGATGAAAGGTTTATGGTAGAAGATGGCACAGGTGGATGAAAGGTTTATGGTAGAAGATGACACAGGTGGATGAAAGGTTTATGGCTGAAGATAACACAGGTGGATGAAAGGTTTATGGTAGAAGATGACACAGGTGGATGAAAGGCTTATGGCTGAAGATAACACAGGTGGATGAAAGGTTTATGGTAGAAGATGACACAGGTGGATGAAAGGTTTATGGCTGAAGATAACACAGGTGGATGAAAGGTTTATGGCTGAAGATGACACAGGTGGATGAAAGGTTTATGGTTGAAGATGACACAGGTGGATGAAAGGTTTATGGTTGAAGATGACACAGGTGGATGAAAGGTTTATGGCTGAAGATAACACAGGTGAATGAAAGGTTTATGGTTGAAGATGACACAGGTGGATGAAAGGTTTATGGTTGAAGATGACACAGGTGGATGAAAGGTTTATGGTTGAAGATGACACAGATAAAAACAGGTAAAGTTGCCTACCAGAAGTCACTGTGTGATCGACACTTGCTGATGTTGTGCTGTCAAGAGTTGATATCGGTTTGTATTTTGGGTCCCATACATACTACTCGGCTCTCCGTTATTTTGTTGTGTCCTAACGTACCTATGTAGCTGTGTGTCGACCTAAAGATTTACAAAATTGTTAGCCGACTTAGCAAACATCAGTAGTAAATATTCTTATATCATATAATTTAGAGTAAATTCGAACTGTGAGAGCTGTGCTTACGTTTAGTGTAGCTGTGGACATAGCAACGCATTGTACTATGTATGGGGACCGAAAACCTGTCATGTGAACCCACAGTAAGAACGTTTGGTCTGCGCTGGCACAGTTGCCACGTCCTCATGTTAGATACATTGAGGTTATTAGTAAATAAATAATGTTGCCTTGAATCATGAAAATGGTACATAAAGAAAGGTTAATGCTATTGACGCATGAAAATAACTAGTATGCATATGTAGACCAGTAGTTGCAGATAGTTACTACATAAGAGAGTGTTGATGTGCGTGTTAGAAATGGATTTATATTCATGTAAGAAAATATGTGAAGAAGTTAAAGAGTCATGAAATCAAGCCATCAAAGTTAGTAAATAAGTAATTAAGTACCTACTTTAATATGTAAAATATAAAAAAGCGAGGGTAGCTCGTGCCGCATTGCCCCCCCCCCACAGCCTCACTGCATCCCCCAGGGCATTGGTCAGGTATAATGCATCCTATGATTCTACCCACCATTGGTGTGGTGGGCAGCTGGCCCGCTCAGACCAGCAGTTGTACATATTAGAGACGCTGCCACAGGTCCTCATTAGCTTGTGCTCTGCTCTGTAGTTGGCCCCACGGGACCCACGCACACTTCGCCATATATAAACTCCTTACTGACCACCATTAAAACATTTTGGACATATATGGTAGCATCCACTGCCCGTCAGTCGCTCTTTGCTCTGCACTCTATACTGTTTTGGCGCCCGTCCTCTCGTGCTGCTTGTCGCCACAATGACAGAGTGGTTCCAAGTTTGCACTTAATTGTATTCCGACGCCTGTCCAGTGTCCGTACGTGCAGCTTAGCTGGCTCGCCTTATGAATATTTCGGCGAGGCTTTCCTTCATGTCTGTGCTGACCTGTGTTGTGTAAATTGCGCTTTACTGCTGACGTGTGTATATTTCTGATAACGCTGGAGAGAGTTACGTGTCTATATTTTATAATGTTCGTATAGGTGTTTACTTCTTTATTTAACTTTATTTTATTTATATGCTAACTAGCTGGAAACTGTGGAACTTCCGCTGAGCAAATGCAATGTTCGTATCGTCCTAATTTTCCCACTAGTGGACCCGCACGTGAAAAAATTCACGCAATAATCGATATTTTTATTCATAGGCCGTTTTGGAATCTTCTCTGACTTGCTTTATATTCTTCATTGATTCTTTTGTCGTGCTGTTAACCTTAGGGCATTTTTCTGTGACTTGTTATTTCCTGATTTTTCCGCTCACGCTTATCAGCAGCTCTCATTCACTTCTGTAACCTTTCTGCTTCAAGTCTTTCTTGACTGTAACGCATAGACGATTCATCTCTCTCCATGCATTTGTAGCACGCCTTCGATCTTTAGACTGTAGTAGTCTCGTACTACTTATACGTTCCCCGTATTCCTTTTTGATTAAGCTTGCGTCTTCAATAGTGAGAGGCAGAAATAAATCTTGAGTAAAACACTGCAATAAACTTTAATATTACTCCAGCCAGCTTGTATGCATGTCAGCGCTCTGTAGCCAAGATACGGTCTTGCGAACTTGAATATCTGCTTCACTGAAATGCTGACATTTTGGGTTATGAAACAAAATTTGCACCTTCAGAGAATGAAAGTGTGAGGGATGATATACGTGGTATGGAGCTGGGGGGAGCACATGGTAATGGACAGAAAAATATGGAATAGCAAGATGTGCTTCAGCGACCCCCCTTTAAACGGTAATAATACTGCTGTAGAAGAAGAAAAAGACAGTAAGCTAGAAGATATAGTTGTCTACCACCCGTGAAGAATCATTATCTCGTGAGTGCTTCGTTATAGTCTGATCATTTTATCTAGGCAGTTTGTTCGTGGTCAAAATTCCTCTATAGCGTTACCGATTCTGTGGGTATTTCTGATATTTTGATCGGCTCCTATCTTAGCCCCGCCCATTACCTCTACACATATTGAGAAATCTCAGAAATACCCATAGAATTGGCACCGCTGTAAAGGAATTTGACCACGAACGAACGGCCTTGATAAAATGGTAAGACTATAGTCATCTGCCGAATTTATGCCTCGTGATCTGAGAGAAGAAAGTTATACAATCGGACTCCAGAAGCTGCACACACATTGTCCCGATTTCAAGAAGTGTTGCGAGTAAGACGTGTCTTCAGATAAAGGGATAAGCATCAGCCTTCGAAATCTTCTGCAACCTGGTCATCGATTTACAAAATCTGCAACCTGGCTTATTTTTCGCCTATCTATTTTCTTCAAAGCGGACACGAAATAAATAGATACACCAAGCGTTTTATTATACAAGGATATCTAATACGAAATGAACCTGTAAAAATTCTACTGAGCAAACGCATTAATTCTCACTTATGATGCCCTCGGACCCGTATCATGCATACGAAGGGTGCATGAACATGTTCCAAGTCAGGCGGTGGATCTTCTACCTAAAACCTGAGAGCAGTAGCAGCCTGAATTTGAACTTAACTCCTTCTTCTATATTGGACCCTTACCAGGTCGTGTCAACGATACCTCAAGGAGGCCGTAATTTTCCCCGTATCTCTTACTGATGAACGCCTCAGGGTCGTGCTAAGTAACTAACTGCATGGGGGACCTGCAGAATTATAATATACATAGATTTGCAGCTTTCATGCCCCGATTTCACCGCATAAAGAATGCAAAAAAGTTAGCGCGTTAAATAAATACATAAACAAAAACAGCTGACAAATTTAATTACCTATTATTAATTCTTTAAAAAATTCACCTGTTTGGCATAATAGATGTTAACCACTAGTGGCAACTTCATTACCTATGTATCTCCTCATTTATCTTGAATGTTTTCCCATTCTTTGGGCATGCCGTTATTTTATGTATCGAGTTAGTTTCCTTTCCTAATTTCTTTGCTCTTTCATAGGTACTACAATCATCTTTCGTGTGTGGGTGTTGCATGGGTTCACTGCTGTGCTGTCAGTGTATTAGTTCTGTGGAATGTTGGAATGATAGGAAGTAGCTGACGTTTGGGATGGGGCGGAATGTGGCACGGATGTCATTCCCCAGAATGTAAGTCATCGGTCATTTCGCTCAAGGTTTGAGTAATGAATGGAATGGCATTTTAAGAACAGTTTGTTTTTATGATTTCAAATATATATAAGGCTACAAGTCAAGCATGGGTGCCCTAGTTGCGTCCATTGATATTATTGTAGGATGATCTTCCTTTAGTCTTTCAGTGAGATAATTTTGAGGAGGTATCTCTACCCACCGCAGAGGATAATAAATAGAATTTCATGGAGCAAATGCGATTCACTTCACCCCTCGACTGGAGATGTTGAGTTCTTAATGCTAATGCAATCTTTAATTTGTTTATCAGCGCCCCAAGAGCTGAGACTGTAAATTAGTTTCTGTGGCGGCCAAATATTATGTTAGGGATTGGAGCTTAGGGCTTTTTCGGCTGTGCGCCGAAATTATGCCTTCGAGGCCAGACTTGTCCGAAACTACTGGCAGAAGCTTAGGATTTGCCACTTTGAATCATGTTGAATGTGTTAACAGCAACGCGATTGCGTTGAGCCGTCTGAAAACTCCATTTTACGGAGCAAGATTGAGTTTTTGGAAGTCTCAAGGGTAATCGATTTTCGGTTGACGCCCGAAGCTCATTTAACTGATCGAAGCCTGCGCACCTGCTTTAAGTTTCGAACAAGTCACGCCTTGAAAGCTCAACTTTGACACCCAATCGAACATGCTCTTAAATTTACAGTTAGTTCAGTAAAAATTTTCCATGGAAAACTAAGATATTGATCGGTGGCTCGTTCAATTTACAAATATTTGGTGAGGAGATTGTCGGTTTGGATAACATCTGACGGATCGTGTCAACTATTATATGCTGGAACCTGTCGTTTGGTGATGACTGCTATCCTGCTGAGGAAATGGAACTGCCAAGTGCATATCTTTGGCCAAGAAGTGGAACAGCTGTTCATCCTTGTGTGACGCTGCACAGGAGTGTGTGTGTGTCTACGGCCAACTCTTCCGCTTGACCTTGCGTCTGTCAGAACCATCTGTTCGACCCCGCACTCTAATTGCTGTTGCGAACTGATGGCATGCACCTGCTGGATGCTGCTGGGTTGCATGGGTGACAGCTGCACTATCAGTGCTGCCTCTCCCCTTATCACTGTCCCAATGCAGTGATATCTTTAAGAAACTTCTGTTCTTTTATCAGACAACGAACTTTGTGACCCCTCGTGCTTTCACAGTCGCCTTTCGTCCGTCGATCACCTGGAGTTTTGGGCAAAAGCGAGTTCGTGCAGCCCGGCCATATGTTGTGATGTGTCTTTCCCTAAGTGTATTTAATAAAAATACAAGATATTAGGTGGGAAAGTATCCCGGTCGTGGCACACATGCAATGTGTAACAGGAGCCGTGGGTGTGTACGTGCGTGTGTCAGACTGGCATGTCGAAACGTTGGACTGTCGAGACAGGCAGGCGGGCTGGTGGAGTGACTCATGCCCTGGAGAGCGTCTCCTGCTGGACCACCGAGGCCAGCGCTTGCCTTGGCCACCAAGAGAAGGCATACACGTGTGTGCCTGCAAGTGTTGCCATATGTTGCTGGTGCAATGCAACTAGGTGTCCTAGTCAGTGCCGCTAGAATGGAAGAACAGATGCCTTTAGTGTACTAGGGCAATTATGTAAATGCCGTCATACTTGAAATCAATTCCCGTATGGTGTTAAATGAAATTTAGTATATCCGTCCCTCACTCAGTGAAAGCACCCACCAGACAAAGTCATTGTGCTGTTCCACCACCCAAGATGTCGTCAATGATCTAATGATAGATAGTACCAAAGCGGGTGCTACCTTGTGGCAGCAATTTCCTATTCCTTGGGTACCTCGCCCTGCTTTTTTTGGAGGGGGCTTTACTGCCAGCGGGGCTGCCCCAATTATTCTAAAATAATTAATAGCCGGCGACCTTTTAAATTATTGCAATAATTATGATGGCTAATTTAGTTGTTCAGTGGGACTGCAAATTGTCATCACGGGTTTTTAATCGTAATGAGGCATTTTAGCGAAAGGAACGCGGTTTACGGCTGAGACTTTAGCCCAAAGACGGCCGCAGGACTTATGGCCGCAAATTTCCCGAAAAGGGCCGCATGGCGGAAAAGCCGTAACCTACAATCACCATCGGTGATACGCACTTAGATCTCAATATTTCTGTGTTACTTGGTAATGCTCGGTACTAACGAGTACGTGCATGGTTAGCCTTTTGTAGTTTTTAGCTGTTGCGTAGTTATGGACTGGATACGTTAGCCTTTACTTCCTAATAACATTTGAATCCTCGACCGTGTGCAAGTTGCCTAAGGCTAAGACACCCGCAGTGTGGCATAATTCTTTTTACTCCTAAATTCTTTAATAATTTTAATTCTCGGCAAAGATTTTATTAAGGACTATCCGTGACTAAAAAAAAAAGAAAGCATGCTAAATAAAATATGACGTTTCGTCCCTCAACGGAGGCCATCTTCAGACAAAACTAGACTCTAACGACTGAAACAGGCAAGATGGAAAATTAAGTTATATGTTATTTTGTAAAGATGGCTCAATACCACAGAATCAAATGAATGATCAGGGACAGAACTGTAACCGAACTGAAATGGTACTTGGCGTAGATTGTTCACTTCAGCGTGAAGTCAGAAGGAGGATTCTCGGTAGTACGCTAGTTTTGCTATCACAGCGCATATATTCTGGATATCATGACGTCGTGGTCCATTAAATGTATCTCCTTTTCAATTGGCAAACTACCGCCCGATTTTTTATTTGCAAATATGCACTTTGCAAAGCGTAGTTTCCGAGTTGATGCATAATGTTTGTAGCGACTAAAGCCCTTTGTTGACAATTTCTTTCTAATATCCCGTTATTTTTATAAGCCATTGTCAATCAATGGGGATACCCCTATTTCAGTTTTGGTTAGGTACAGAGCTTAAAACGGGAGAATTCTCTGTCCATGAGCCTCCTGTATATGTGCGTCCAACAAGTTACCGAATTATTTTTGGTCAGTGTATATAGCTACGTCTTACGGGCATAAGTGGTTTATGTCACCACTTGCTATGTTACAAATTTTCGGAACACGATTAGTGATGCCATATGCAGCAGGCGATGTCGATAGTCGCACTGAATTGTGTCCCACATTGCATCGTTTAGGGTCTTCATCCTAGGCCATTTTAACTGAGAGTACAAACGTACTGCAGTATCTCCAAATAGTGTTATTAGCCGCTAGATTGGAGATATTTGTCACGGTTTAAGCACTGAAGTCTGTAGAGCTTTGGCGACTTTGTGGCTGATTTGGCAACACTGCCTACTTCCTTCTGTTGCTGGCGCTCATCCTTCGCCTTCTGTCGCCCTCCGCCATCGCCGGCAATTCAGCCTTCACCTCTTTCATTTTCATCCTCAGAGGAGGAAGCCATGGAGGCTGTCCCAGCTGCTGTCGCCAGTTGCCCTAACAATTTGCATCCAAAACTATTCCATAAGTTTCTGCTGACACAGTTTTACGTTTTTCGACGTTCATTTTGAAAACGAGACATTAGCAGAAATAGCGGGAAATCTCAAGATAATAATAATAATAATCATAATAATAATAAACGAGACATAACAGGTGTGCAAAAAAGAACGACTAATATAAATTAAAACGGTATTTTATGTAAGGCAATACCTTCGTATCTACAATATTGTCGTTATTTAGATTCTTCCAGTGCAATACAATTATACTGTACAGTGTACAACAGTAACTGAGAGTTTAACGGTGCAACAATTATTCTTGAATTTCTCATGCCATGGAATTATTGGAGGAGGTAATTCATGTATGAAAAATTCATCACGTGAAAGCGGAAGCTCGCGAAAGAAATATTTTTGTTCTTTTCATTGCTGGTATTGTCAGAAATGTTCAGGATTTGCATACACAGTGTAAAGTGAAATACATGCGTTGTTATGAGTATTAAGTACAGTCTCATTAAATGAGTGCTATAGTAGCACATGTCAGCATTCGGCAGGGCAGCCGAAGTTTGAGATGTCCCGCAACAGTGAATAATATTCATCTTCACTTCACTTGCGCGAACAAAAATAAACTGAGCAGGATGTCATCTTTATCTCATTGTACACTGCTACGCTTATAAACTTAATTCGTTCTTTAGTTTGTAGATTATGCACTTCGTATAATTCCAATACTCTGAAGCCGATGTGTTGGTGGTTATGTAGTTGGTCCAAGCTCTAGGCTTGTATACAACCGCTTAACGCAATCGTCTTGCAGGGACACCTTTCGGTTTATGAGTATTTCTCTCTTTTTAATGCTAGACGTCGCAGGGCCACTAAAATGTTATCGCACTTTGAGTGGTCGTCACAGCCGCTTTATTTTATTTTTTGTTTTATTAAATTTTGTTTTTGTTAATATGGAATATATACGCGTAAACAGACTACATTATTATCAACTGAAAATATTCTGCCTTTATCGTTATCGCTTGGTCAAAATACTTTCGCCGAAGGCTTTGCATGAGAAGAGAGATAAATTTGCTCGCTTCAGCCGAGATCATTTACTCCGGTGATCCGATTAATTATAATTAGAAGATAAGGTTCATGCGATTGATGCACCATTCGTAACAGAAGTACTACCACTGGAGTGAGGAGAAAATAGAGGGAAGTAAGTGTATGTAAATTCGTTGCCCTCTATTTTGGTTGCTTCATACCCTGGTAATGAATACCTAGTCAGGCCAAAAATATACCTATTGGCTTGCATTTTTAGTATCCCCTATCTTGTAGCGTGAAATTGAGGTGTCGACAGCAAGTCCTGTGTAATGTTGAAGAACTTTTATCATTTGTTAATGCGTGGAGTTAAATATCGCTAAATACAGAGCTTTTCAGTCGTACCCCCCCCCCCCCCCCCNCCCCCCCCCCCCGCGTCGTGTGTGCAGTACTGTGCATTAGTGGGGTAATTGCATGCCGCTATAACGCTATAATACAATGGGGTTTTTGTATATTATTTCCAACCAAGAAATTTACGATACTATTGGGCTTATACGCCCGAATGTGGTCGTGAGCCCTACAAAGTAGCTTTATTAAACCATTCGAAATAAAGCGATTGCATACGTCATGGATTAGAACCTCTTTTTTTTTCTTTGTACGTATCAAGAACAAGCCGCTTTCGCTCGGAAATAGTTCTGCCAATATATTGCGGTAGCATCTTGGAAACTGTTAATTTTTGGATCTGAAAGACAATAGCTACTGTATAGTGTTCATTTTGATGTATTAGTCATGAATCGCTAGTGTAAATTTTCCAAAATTAGCAGCACACGTCACAGGTCCAGTGCATCTGACGTCATTATTTCATCCTTGATTTGTCTTCACCTAGACGCGGCGTGTTCATGATATCCCTCGAGAAAAGAGTAACAGATCACAGTTCTTGTCACACAGTAATTGTACCGGTATATACGACACTCGCATTCTATGCACTTTTTTTAATTTTGTTTTTTCTAGTCATTTCACTATTGCGCTCGATGCACTTCACCTATCGAGTTTTTAAGTCTATTTGTGAGAAAATGTTGGCGCAAAGCCGACGTGAACGCGTGGGTGATTGACTGCAACCGGTAATAGGGCCACGCGAACGTCGCAGTTAATGGCTTCGTATGCTTGTAACCATCAAAATTGACGTCAAACCTATTTATTAGTATAGTGCAGCATATTCAGTTTAAACTATGTACCCGGTATTATTGAATAGTCTCACACAGCCATCAATTTGGTGGATAAAAAAAAAAATGCCCGTCGCACCAACCGTTCCAAAACTGTCCAGTTGGAGGATTAGGGCCTTTTCTCTTCCCATATTGCCGCCAATGAGACGCTTTTGCAAAGAAAGGCTTATGCCATGGATGATAACTCCGCTCAGTCCAGGGTTGCAGAGTCGGAGTCGGTAGCCATTTCAGCCTGTCTGATTTTTTCGGAGGTGGGGATCTGGAGGCCACTCACGTGTCTAGGACTAGGACACTCACGGTTCCAGGAATGGAGTAGGTGAAAATGACATTTTTAGGTTCAAGGAGGCTGGATCTACACTGGTAGGACCTAGGAGTCGGAGCCGGACAGTGATAGGACCCATGAGTCGGAGTTGGACTTGCCTGTCCGACTGCGCAACCCTGACAACGTTCGCACACTTCCTGCACTTGCGGTGTGGTGGTCCCCGCGGCGGATGTTTACTGCGAGTACCGCCTAATGTGACCAGTACCCAACATGTACCACATCTCTGGTGTTGAGAGTCACGGCCCAGCGATCAGGCAGACCTCGCTGGAAGCGTCTGTCCAAAGGTCACTTCCTGCCGCCGTGCCACACACCTCGCAACCTAATTAGTGCCGCCCGCCGCCGCTCGGCCGTGTTCCTCCTATGGAAGTGATTTCTTGCGCGTACTGCATTACGGGTCCGTAGAGGCTAGGCTGGTGTAGGGGTTCTGCGCACCAGAATTGCACTCAGTAGTGAGCTATAGATAAAATTCGTAGGGCCGTTGCATGCGAGGATACCAAATGAGTAGAGTTTTTCCCAGCCCCCCCCCCCAGTTACGTTGCCGCGGGCACGACTTGGTCTGCGCCCTAATTGTTACCCTGTAGTACTTTTGAATTCTCAGCCGCCTCTGCAGCACGTGCCCGTGGTCAGGTTTCGAATATCTGTTAATTTCAAGTGAGTTTCGATTCACATCGACATATACTTTAGCGCTTTGTTTCTACCGTCAAGTTACAGTCATGGGAACTTGCCCCCACCCCTCCAGGAACCCAGAGAACGTTGATGTTACGTGCTCTTGTTGATAGAGTGGTATTTGTGACATTCGCCGAACTCGTCAGTTCGGTCGGTGTTTCCTGCCCTCGTCGTTTCGATTTGGAATTCATTGTCGCAATCGCGGAAGAATAACAATTTAAGCGTGTATGGAACTGGATGGCTTTCCAGCTTGTTTCCAGCGACCAGCCGCTTATGCGTGGGTACAGTCATGAACTCGCGAGCCGGAGATTTTAGGAGCGGTGTACCTATGTAGTGTGGTGG
>LQNS02000141.1:34399189-34417514 GCA_001587735.2 Parhyale hawaiensis | reverse complement strand
GGCTGGTGGTGTGAGTCATGCCCTGGAGAGCGTCTCCTGCTGGACCACCGAGGCCAGCGCTTGCCTTGGCCACCAAGAGAAGGCATACACGTGTGTGCCTGCAAGTGTTGCCATATGTTGCTGGTGCAATGCAACTAGATGTCCTAGTCAGTGCCGCTAGAATGGAAGAGCATATACCTTTAGGGTACTAGGGCAATTATGTAAATACCGTCATACTTGAAATCAATTCCCGTATGGTGTTGAATGAAATTTGGTATATCCGTCCCTCACTCAATGAAAGCACCCACCAGACAAAGTCATTGTGCTGTTCCACTACCCAAGATGTCGTCAATGATCTAATGATAGATAGTACCAAAGCGGGGTGCTACCTTGTGGCAGCAATTTCCTATTCCTAGGGTACCTCGCCCTGCTTTTTTTGGAGGGGGCTTTACTGCCAGCGGGGCTGCCCCAATTATTTTAGGGCTTAATAGTCTGCAACCTTTTAAATTATTGCAATAATTATGGTGGCTAATTTAGTTGTTCAATGGGACCGCAAATTTTCATCACGGGTTTTAATCGTAATGAGGCATTTTAGCGTTGCGGTTCACGGCTGAGACTTTAGCCCGAAGACAGCCGCAGGGCTTCGGGCCGCAAATTTCCCAAAAAGGGCCGCATATCGGAAAAACCCAAAAATACAATCACCATCAGTGGTATGCACCTAGCGCTCGATATTTCTGTGTTAGTTGGTAATGCTCGGTACTAACGAGTACGTGCATGGTTAGCTTTTTGCAGTTTTTCAGCTGTTTGAGTAGTTATTGGACTGGATACGTTAGCCTTTACTTCCTAATAACATCTGAATCTTCGACCGTGTGCAAGTTGCCTAAGACTAGGACACCCGCTGTGTGGCAGAATTCTATTCACTCCAAAATTCTATAATAATTTTAGTTCTCGAGATTAATTTTATTAAGGACTATCCGTGACTAAAACAAAAGGAAAGCATGCTAAATAAAATAAAATATAATAATTTTAGTTCTCGGGATTAATTTTATTAAGGACTATCCGTGACTAAAACAAAAGGAAAGCATGCTAAATAAAATATGACGTTTCGTCCCTCAACATAGGGCATCTTCAGAAAAACTAAACTCTAACGACTGAAACAGGCAAGATGGCAAATTAAGTTATATGCTATTTGGTAAAGATGGCTCTATACCACAGAAACAAATGAATGATCAGGGACAGAACTGTGACCGAACTGAAATGGTACTTGGCATAGATTGTTCACTTCGGGGTGACGTCAGAAGGAGGATTCTCGGTAGTACGCTAGTTTCTCTATCACAGCGCATATATTCTGGATATCATTACGTCGTGGTCCATTAAATGTCTCTCCTTTTCAATTGGCAAACTACCGCCCGATTTTTTATTTGCAAATATGCACTTTGCGAAGCGTAGTTTTCGAGTTGATGCATAATATTTGTAGCCCTTTGTTGACAATTTTTTTCTAATATCCCGTTATTTTTATCAGCCATTTTCAATAAATGGGGATACCCCTATTTCGGTTTTGGTTAGGTACAGAGCTTAAAACGGGAGAATTCTCTGTCCATGAGCCTCCTGTATATGTGCGTCCAACAAGTTACCGAATTATTTTTGGTCAGTATATATAGCTACGTCTTACGGGCATAAGTGGCTTATGTCACCACTTGCTATGTTACAAATTTTCGGAACACGATTAGTGATGCCACATGCAGCAGGCGATGTCAATAGTCGCACTGAATTGTGTCCCACATTGCATCGTTTAGGGTCTTCATCCTTGGCCATTTTAACTGAGAGTACAAACGTACTGCACTATCTCCAAATAGTGTTATTAGCCGCTAGATTGGAGACATTTGTCATGGTTTAAGCGCTGAATTCTGTGGAGCTTTGGTGACTTTGTGGCTGATTTGGCAACACTGCCTACTTCCTCCTGTTGCTGGCACTCATCCTTCGCCTTCTGTCGCCCTCCGCCATCGCCGGCAATTCAGCCTTCACCTCTTTCATTTTCATCCTCAGAGGAGGAAGCCACGGAGGCTGTCCCAGCTGCTGTCGCCAGTTGCCCTCACAATTGCATCCAAAACTATTCCAAAGTTCCTGCTGACACAGTATTACGTTTTTTTTTGACGTTCACTTTGAAAACGAGACATTAACGGAAATAGAGGGAAATCTCAAGATAATGATAATAATAATAATAACAATAATTATAATAATAATAAACGAGACGTAACAGGTGTGCAGAAAACAACTAATAGTAATTAAAAGCGTACTTTAATTAAGGCAATATCTTCGTATTTACAATATTGTCGTTATGCAGATTCTTCCAGTGCAGAAAAATTATAACTGAGAGTATAACGGTGCAACAATTATTTCTGAATTTCTCATAGCATGAAAGTATTAGGAGATGCAATTAATGTATGAAAAATTCATTACGTGAAAGCGGAAGCTCGCGAAAGAAATATTTTTGTTCTTTTCATTGCTGGTATTGTCAGAAATATTCAGGATTTGAAAACACAGTGCGAAGTAAAATACTTGCGTTGTTATGAGTATTAAATTTAGTCTCATTAAATGAGTGCTATAGTAGCACGTGTCGGCATTCGGTAGGGCAGCCAAGGTTGAGATGTCCTGCAACAGTAAATAATATTCATCTTCACTTCACTTGCGCGAACAAAAATAAACTGACCAGGATGTCGTATTTATGAAAATATCTCATTGTACACTGCTACGCTTATCAACTTAATTCGTTCTTTAGTGTGTATATTGTGCACTTTGTATAATTCCAATACCCTGAAGCCGATGTGTCAGTACATCTGACGTCATTATTTCATCCTTGATTTGTCTTCACCTAGACGCGGCATATTCATGATATCCCACGAGAAAAGAGTAACAGATTACAGTACTTGTCACACAGTAATTGTACCGGTATATACGACACTCGCATTCAATCACTTTTTTTTAATTTTGCTTTTCCTAGTCATTTCACTATTGCGCTCGATGCACTTCACCTATCGAGTTTTTAAGTCTGTTTGTGTGAAAATGTTGGCGCAAAGCCGACGTGAACGCGTGGGCGATTGACTGCAACCGGTAAAAGGGCCACGCGAACGTCGCAATTAATGGCCTCGTATGCTTGTAATCATCAAATTTAACGTCAAACCTATTCATTAGTAGAGTGCAGCATGTTCAGTTTAAACTATGTACCCGGTATTATTGAGTAGTCTCACACAGCCATCAATTTGGTGGATTTAAAGAAAAAAAAAAATGCCCGTCGCACCAACCGTTTCAAAACTGTTCAGCTGGAGGATTAGTGCCTTTTCTCTTCTCATATTGCAGCCAATGAGACGCTTCCATAAAGAAAGGCTTATGCCATGGATAACTCCGCTCAGTCCAGGGTTGCAGAGTCGGAGTCTGTAGCCATTTCAGCCTGTCTGATTTTTTTCGGGGGTGAGAATCTGGATCGGTCACTCACGTGTCTACGACTAGGACACTCACGGTTCCAGGAATGGAGTAGGTGAAATGACATTTTTAGGTTCAAAGAGGCTGGATCTACACTGGCAGGACCTAGGAGTCGGAGCCGGACACTGACAGGATCCATGAGTCGGAATCGGACTTGCCTGTCCGACTTCGCAACCCTGACAACGTCCGCGCACTTCCTGCACTTACGGTGTGGTGGTCCCCGCGGCGGATGTTTACTGCGAGTACCACCTGATGTGACCAGTACCCAACATGTACCACATCTCTGGTGTTCAGAGTCACGGCCCAGCGATCAGGCAGACCTCGCTGGAAGCGTCTGTCCAAAGGTCACTTCCTGCCGTCGTGCCACACACACTCGCAACCTAATTAGTGCCGCCGGCCGCCGCTCGCCCGTGTTCCTCCTATGGAAGTGATTTCTTGCGCGTACTGCATTACGGGTCCGTAGAGGCTGGTGCGGGGGGCTGCGCACCAGATTTGTACTCAGTAGTGCGCTGTGGATAACATTCGTAGGGCCGTTGCATGCGAGGATAATAAAGGGGTAGAGTTTTTCCCAGCCTCCTCCCCCCCCAGTTACGTTGCCGCGGGCACGATTTGGTTTTCGCCCTAATTGTTACCCTGTAATACTTTTGAATTCTCAGCCGCCTCTGCAGCACGTGCCCGTGGTCAAGTTTCGAATATCTGTTAATTTCAAGTGAATTTCGATTCACATCGACATATACTTTAGCGCTTTGTTTCTACCGTCAAGTTACAGTCATGGGAACTTGCCCCCACCCCTCCAAGGAACCCAGAGAACGTTGATGTTACGTGCTCTTTTTGATAGAGTGGTATTTGTGACATTCGCCGAACTCGTCAGTTCGGTCGGTGTTTCCTGCCCTCGTCGTTTCGATTTGGAATTCATTGTTGCAATCGCGGAAGAATAACAATTTAAGCGTGTATGGAACTGGATGGCTTTCCAGCTTGTTTCCAGCGACCAGCCGCTTATGCGTGGGTACAGTCATGAACTCGCGAGCCGGAGATTTTAGGAGCGGTGTACCTATGTAGTGTGGTGGTGGCCTTTTGAATTTTCGAAAAGCTGCTCGCTGGTTACCAATCGCCTGAAAATATTGATCTGCGCCCACTAGGTGGTTTCACATAGAAAATTTTTGTTTTTAAATTATAAATATGAAACTACGTACTCATTGCTTATCTCCGCACTCGCTAAAATTGCGAGCAGAAAACATCGCCTCGCGCCACTATAGTTCACTCAAGTATTCAAAACGAGAGGTCTTCCTGACGCCCACAGCCCGTTGGTAGGCTACGCAGCGGTAGATGAGCCGTGCCCGCAACACAGCACAAACTGCTACTACAACAGTCTGCGACGTACATAGCTCAGACCGGTCTTAACTTAACGAAGAGGCCAGAAGAAATAGCTGCGCTTCTGCGCAGCGCAGAATCGCGGCAGGCCTAGGGCAGGCACTCATTTTGTTCGCACTATTACCTACGATTGTTACTCTCTATCTTGATACCAGAGGTACAATTTAAGTTTATAACATTTAGCAGTTTGTCGGTTTGGTTTCCTTGCATCCACAAATAGCTTTGGAAGTTGGCTATATTGTTATTACCAAGTATAACCCGAAGTCACTCTGTCCTGTTATTGACGTACTTCTTCCCTCAACGTGCAAAGTACCGGTAAATTCCAATCTTCAGGGAATTGGCGCTGTTTGCATAAGAGTCGTCAGTGTTAGTTTGGTGGTCAAGGTCTTACTTATAGCTACTGTGTTATGACCACGCATTACAGTGCACTCATATAACCATTCGGGGCAAATGGCAGTAAGGTCATTTTGGGGGCAAAAAGTGATTTCGGTCTTAGGAGAGTTAGAATCACTATGGACAAGAAATGAGTGCAGAAACTGTTAGAGCATTTATTTGCGGTCATTTCGGTGTTTGTATTGCTTTTCTAAGTTAAAAAAAATGAATGTATGACCCAATTTCCCAATACCATATAAAACGAACGATCGTCATTTGCCCCGAAAGGTTATATACTGGCCAGCAGTTTCACGCACAGGCTGCAGAGGCCTTCTCAGAACACCGTCAGGTCTGCAGCGGCACAGAGAGGTCGTTCTTATTTGTATATCTGCCGCTGGTATCCTGACCTCTCCGGAAGTTTTCCCACCACTCTACTGAAATTTACGGACTATTTCCTTACCAGCAACTCTCAGTAGCTGTACTGAGTCCGCTGCGTCTCGCTACAACTCCACTTCTGCTTCCCCTTCTTGATTTTATTGAATTCGTTGGGGGTGTCGTAAATTTTTTCTATCTTGTTCTTGGTGTTCTAATTTACAGGGTGCTGAGTCGTGGGGAGTCGGAGTTTTTTTAGGTGCTTGGAGTCAAGAGGTATGTTGTGCCCAGGAGCCGCAGCCGGAGCCGGTATAAAGGAGCCTGTTTTGTTAATTAATAAAAAGAGTAAGAATCGGCTGGACTTGAACGTTTCTGGTGTTAGCCAGAGTCGGATTTGATTCATCTAACTCCGCAATCCTGCTAAGAAGAGACGTTCGCTACCAAAGCCTAGAGTGGAATTTATGAGACTACAGCGAGCTACTTTTCACTATCTTAACTCTTGAGGGCAGAGAGCGGCAGATGTGTCGTACTTTGTAGCATTTACTTTCGTGTGGTGTTGTCTTGTAATAACTAATCCGTGATATGTTGTTTTCTACTTTCAGGTGGTGGACTGCGTATACGCGATAGGCGGCTTGGTGAGTACGGAGCTGTCAACTCGAGCCGTCATGGCACTAATCCCGCGTTTTGAAAGTCTTACGAATAGGTTCACTCCTTTGCTGATACGCTGTTCTCTTGAACAACCGATTGTTAACTTATCTAACTAACTGTTTAAAAATTACATTTGTCGTAAGTTGCGTGATACATTCTATGTGTTGAATAGGCGGGTTCATACGATAGGCCTATGCAACGAGTATTCTCAGCTGGGCTTCCGAATGCGTTGCTGTGTTCGTTTCGACTACAACAAAGTGCACAATTTTCTAAGTTTTCGTACGAGTATACTCCAAGTTTGCAGAGATACCCGACACTTTGCTAGTCACCTTTACTGAGGCAATGGGAGGTGGCAGCTAACATTTTAGTAACCTTTTTGGTAGCCACACACTTGTGCTTACTTGGCTTCAACATAACTTTCGGACCTTTGATTGAGAGAACTCGTTCATAGGACTCGTGTGCACCTACCGTGCGATTTGTGCTTTTTTATCACTGAATTCCACCGCCGCAGGCACAAAAGAAAGGCTTTGACGGTCCCGTAATTGGCGTGAAGGTCGCCAACGAGAACAAGCGCTCCTTTTCTGAAACTCAACTGAAGGCATCGCACCAGATCATCGGGCTGCAGTACGGCAGCAATAAGGGCGCCTCCCAGTCAGGGATGATCGCCTACGGTACCGGCAGACAAATCATTCCAGGAGGTGAGTGCGCCTGGTGCACTTTGGTGTTTGGAATTTGTGCAACGCGGCTTTTAAGTTATTACCTCCGCCGAGTAGATTATGTTTGCGTCGGGTTTGTCGGTCTCTTTGTCTGTCTGTCTTTCTGTGTGTCTGTCACCAAGATAACTTAAGTTATGAACGGATTTTTACAAAACTTACAGGGATTGTTAGGTATGTTAGGAGGAACAGATGATTAACTTTTGGTAAACATCCGTCCGTCCGTTTGTTTATTTGTTTTTCTGCCTCATTTTTCTCGATGCCATAACTCAAAAAGTCATGGACGGATTTTTATTAAATTTACAAGAGTTGTTAGGTAGCTATATCACGAAGAGTGAATGACCATATTTTTGTGCTGATCTGTGTGATTGTTTGTTCGTGTGTGTTTGATTTTATGCTCGTTAGCGCAATAACTCAACAAGTTTTGGATGGATCTTTATGAAATTTACTGGAGTTGTTAGTAATGTTAAAAGACGTAAATGATTAAATTTTGGTGCAGATCGGTTGGATCGTTTGTGTGTTTGACTTAGTTATGTTTTTGTCTTAATGTTTGTTAGCAGCCTATCTCAAGAAGTAATGAGTGGATATTCAAAAAAATTGCAGAAACATTTAATACTATCAAAAGGCACTATTGATTAAATTTTGGAGTTGATACGAAGAAAATCATGGTTTCAGAGCCAATTTGAATTTTTCATTACCGTTGCCTTACTTGGCGGAGGTATGCGCTCTCAGAGTGCTCTAGTTTTACAAGTATTTTTTCCCTTCATATGCATGATTATCACCGTGGTAAAGGCATTAGTTTCGAGTCTGAATATAATTTACGTGAAATGATTAGTGTAAGTACCGTGTGCTTAAATATATGTATTTTTTGGCGTCGGTGATGTCAGTCATTGCTTATGGTAGCGTCAGACAAATTATTAGTCACCGACAAATAGCACTGGGGAACAAGAAATATGTTGCTGGTATTCATTCAGCTGTATTTACGCCGATTCTACCGTGTGATTCCAAATTTGAAGACCGTTTTTTCTATCGCGTCTAATTTTCAAGCACTTACAGCCTGTTCCTTGTACTTCATCAGTGCTATTTAGTAATTACTACAGAACGCCCACTGGAAAAATTGTCAGACGTAATGTATCCTGTTATTCCTGCCAGCTGAAGGTTAAGTAAGAATATATGACAAACCTGAAGTGCTGGCGAAATCCAGTTACATGTCTACAAGCAGCGTCTAAAGTGACTCAGGAGCAAGTCTTAAATTTGAGGCATCAGGAAAAAATGAAAAGTTTGATGCCGTGTCTAATGGGCCTATTGGTTCGTCTGCTGCCGAATATCTAATCGAGTGTATTGATTGAGCTTGTTTTTTGATTGATAACCACACATTTAAGACGCTTCATGCAAATTCAATACGAAGCCTCAACCACGCTGCCACAGTATGATCATTAGCTTAAGTTTGGTCACGGCTTGTACGGATTTACTGCCTGTCTTGCTTCTGCCAGTCATTGTTGACCGAGTGACGTCGTTGTCTCTTTCCCAGCAATTCCGTTGGACTTATAACTCGAAGTCATATCAAAGGCCACAAACTTATCGAGATGATGCAATGGAAGCAAGCAATTTATCTTCATTTCTGCAGTACATTAGCAATAAACGTCTTAGAATTATCTACATTTGCAACTATGTAATCAGTGTGTTGGCATTTCAGAGGCCTAGAAGCTCATCAGGTACCACATCCATAAAATTAATGACACATTTCAACTGAAGTTACCAATTTGTTGAACGTTGCAGAGGCCCAGAAACACATAAGCGACGAAGGCCACAAAATCATCGGTCTACAGAGCGGCAGCAACAAGGGAGCGTCACAGGCCGGCATGACCCCCTATGGTGCCACTCGCCAGATCATGCCTGACGGTAAAGTTCTGCCACAGCTGTACACTTGTAGTTCTTAAATTTCGTTTTCTTGTGGTTCTTAAATTTCGTTGTCCTCTGACGTCCGGGAGACCCTGCAGCATGCAGGGTAGTAACGCGACTATTGTGGTGGTCGTCTGAGTAATCAGACGAGATGGGGCTCATCCAATATGTAGAACGCATGTCTAGCTAAGTTACCCTAATAATTACGATTTTCTCAGAAAAATCGAGAGAAAATGCTGGGTCAACGGGGAAACTGTTTATACACATGAAATGCTGCCTTCGAATAATAATAATAATAATAATAATAATAATAATAATCCCATATATTTCTCATCTGGAGACTGCGTCCAACAAGGTTAGGACACAGTATCCTGAGGTTTTCATGCTTAATACTAACATAGGAATAANCAGAGGCCCAGAAACACATCAGCGACGAAGGCCACAAAATCATCGGTCTACAGAGCGGCAGCAACAAGGGAGCGTCACAGGCCGGCATGACCCCCTATGGTGCCACTCGCCAGATCATGCCTGACGGTAAAGTTCTGCCACAGCTGTAGACTTGTAGTTCTTAAATTTCGTTTTCTTGTGGTTCTTAAATTTCGTTGTCCTCTGACGTCCGGGAGACCCTGCAGCCTGCAGGGTAGTAACGCGACTATTGTGGTGGTCGTCTGAGTAATCAGACGAGATGGGGCTCATCTAATATGTAGAACGCATGTCTAGCTAAGTTACCCTAATAATTACGATTTTCTCAGAAAAGTCGAGAGAAAATGCTGGGTCGACGGGGAAACTGTTTATACACATGAAATACTGCCTTCGAACGAGTCTAAGTTAAACGAGAAAGATTTTGTTTCAAGTTTAAGATGTAGAAGTGTAGGAATATGTTGGTTTTGGAGTGTGAGCATACATTCGTCCCTCTCAGTACATATTGAAACTGTGTCTCGTGAGAGGGGGGAAAGCGAAATTAGAATTGGGTCTTATGAGGTAGACTATGAAAGTAAAATTTATATTGAGTCCTTTGAAGTGGGACGAAAACCTAAGTAGTGGGTCTCCGAGAAATCCCGAACTATCTACCTGAGGTCAGGAGCCGCGGGTAAGAACCATAGCTCTAGCCAAGGACCGGCAATGCGTTTCTGGCTTTTTAAGTCATTTGACTGACTGACTTTCTAGGCCTCTCAGGGGCCTATCAGAATCAAAGTGTGGGAGAAAGGGCTGTACTAACACCGGATAAGGAGTCCAAAGTCTATCAAGACAGAGCAGTCATACTGCGTGCAGTAATGAGGAGACCAGAGGAGGTGTAAGATCGTGATGAAATGCTAGTTGGAAGTGTTGCGGAGTCGGATGCGGGAAGGTCCTTCTCCGACTCCTACTCTTGAAGCAATAACTCAACAGGTGTCAGACTCAGCCTCTCTGTACCCAAAAGCTTCCAACTTCATAACAAAGTTAGACTGTAAACAAGGTCAAATTACTGAGAATTTTTTTCTTAATCCAGTTTCTTTAATACGCAGGTGTCGGACTCCGACCCATAAAACGATCGATTCTGACTCTACAACTATACCATTTAAGCCACGTGCTACACAGTTTACTAGTCTTTACTGGAATCAAATTGTGTAAAACTAGATTAAATAGAAAATTTACTCAATCTGGTGCTACCGACCTCTGCGCTGGATGTTTCGATGTTTGTGCACTTCTGGCAGCCGCAATTTTTCACAAGCCGTGGGCGACTCGTCCCTTTGATGTTATCCTTCTGTTGTAGCTTGTGCAAATCTCAATCCTGAGCCTTCGATTCGCAATTTTGGATTCAATTTAAGGTTTAATCACAAACCGGATACGCTTGAGACTCAATCCTAGCTTGGTTTTTTATAAACATCTAAAAAGTTTGATCTAAAGTTGCGATTCGAACGCTTAAAATTGAGGTTTCGGATGAATTGAAGTTGAACTGAATAGGTTATCCTGAACGACCCGAGCGACTGGAACACAAGCGTAGGTAGAAATCTTTTTCAAATCTGCGTCCGTTTGGATGTTGTTCGGCTCTTTGCACTGTGTCGCACGCTCTGGGTGGCTCTCGACCCGATGCCTGTGCGTCTTCGTCGTGGGTGGACCCTGCGGGAGTCTCTGCGCTGCGATATTGACTTCCGTGGGCCAAACGCAGGCACTCACCGTCTGAAGTGGCTCCGCGGGTCACTGTGGCGCTCCTTTCTCTCTCTTCTCGCTTCGGACTTTTATTTTCTGTATAATACCTTAACGCGTGTTCCCACGACAGGCTTTTGGTCCTCTTATCAGCCATCAGCTTTCAATCCTAATATTTCCTTGTGTTCTTGTTATCACTGCTGTGTGTCTTCCTAACGATTTCCTATAATGTTATTCGCAACGTCAGCTGGAGGAGAAAGTGTCAATTGTAAAGTTTCGCAAGTCTCTGCAAATTGGGAGTGAATCAAAGCTCAGACCTGCGTACTTTTGCAGTTTTGAAACAAACGCAACGATTCATATCGGACCAAACGAATCGTATGAACACGCCGTTATTCATGCTAATTTGGGAACTTGTGCTTTTATTGTGCCTACGCTTCACGCTCTCCTACTCACACTGCTGCGCCGGGTGACATGGGTGCTGAGGTACGCGCGTACAAGGTGTCCGATACAGTTGTGCCCTTTTTTGTGAACCTCTAAGATTTTAATTGGCAAGTCAAAAAGGTTTATTCTTTACAGTTTAAAAATTTCATTTGGGATCACGGATTTAATGATATATATTGGAAATTATGGAGTGACTCCATTTTTACGCATGGTTTTAATAGCTCCAAATACTGACTGGTGTGGATGCCTCCTTGACTTGTTCTGCTAAGCTTTGGCGGCTCCTAAAGCCTCTTTGGCAGTGGCTGGCTCGGGTGATGGCAAGTGTCGACAATCTTCCTTTCACGTTCCCTGGCACTGGGGCTTGAGCGGGTAGAGCCCCCGTGGACGGCTTCGGTCCCCCGGGAGTCAACTTGTTCTCTCACAGTTTTTGTTTCCCTCCGAGGGGAGCGACAGACTCGCCATCGCTCCCCAGTCGATCCCCCCCCCCCTGACCGGTGAAGCAGATAGCAGCTCCGAGCAAAGAACAGTAAACACGAAACCAACCTGCTCACTACGTGCTACATCCCACACTAACACCACATCATACGCTAACGCTATCATCCACAACCACCACATCATTCCCTTACATTATGTCGTGCACTAACACCACATCATACGCTTCCATAATACGTCAGGGCCGTTAGATCTGTTTGGTTGCCTGATATCTGCCATCGCCTAGTTCAAGAGGAGGCGAGTCTGCTTGGACAACAACTGTAAAAAAAAAATCCGGAAGAAAAAAGGGTGCATTTTTTCGGACATCTTGCACTTACTCGGGTATTCTTCTCAATTTTCTCTTGCTATTCGCATCAGTTTTACTACTGTAGTTCTATCTTCTTTCATCAGCCAAAGCGCCAGTCGTGAAATGATTGCCTCATTTAATCACCTGATCATCTGCATCATTCAAACTATATACTTTATGTTCTTAGAACATCAGTCACGTTTTGTTTTTGCTGCTTCAGTCGCCTACTGAATGCATTTGTGTATTGCGTAATTTATTTTATTTTTAGGTGGATTCGTGCAGCTCGGCCACAAGAGTAATTATAGCCGAAATTATTTTCACTGACTTTTATTTTCTCTCGTGGCTATGCCGTACGTATGTATGTGTCCACCACCAACAAAAATGCCCACGATTATCTTCGGGCTTTCTAAGGACGGAAATGCGCTAGAATATCAAGTTCCTCTTTTAACCCTTTGCCTCCTGAAATTCAGATAACATTTTTTCACTTTTTTTGTTAAATTTATGAAAAATAGGTTAATTAAACACATTATTGAGAAAAAATTTAGTTCTACTTGCAAAATACAGCCGTCAGTGTCTTGGGTAATTCACATGATGCATAGCTTTTGCATAGGGAAAAATAGAGAGTGGCATCTGATGATGCCGTCAGGAGGCAAAGGGTTAAATAATGAACTAGTCTCGTGATAGACTTGATTGAGTAATGGTGTTTACTTATTCTAGCGGGCCATTTCCCTGCCACAATATATTTGGGCCTCACAACCCCAAGGGTCCCTAGTGTCTCCTCCGCAGGGAATGTTGCAGCTTGCCGCAGTTCCTACTGACGCGGTTAGTTTTGTATAGTTATGTAGGCTCTCAATACTTCCCCTTCTGTTTCGGGAGGTAGGCTGCTGATCCAGGTGGCCGACCTATTCCCACTAGATTTCTACCCTCTTGTTTTTCGTTTCCTTCCCCTGTGCGGCGTAGCTGAGCGAAAGCGTTCAGCCGTGCCCGGGGGTTGGAGATGCACAACTTGCGCCTTTTTCCTGTCAGTAGCGCACTGACCACTCTGAGACCTACCGGCAGAAAAGCCGAGACAAAAATCATTGATAATTTGAAACGAGACGTATTTGACGCCCTAGTGGCTCAGGAATAGTTCGGCGCGATATAGACATAGTGTTCCTGATGCGCTAGTAAAATTTTGTACTACTACTAATGGTGTTTATTACTCGCAGCGTCGTGGTCAATCCAGCATTACATGCTCAGCATAATTTTTAGGAATCTGTCCCATCGGTAAACATGTGGACGGCACGGATGTATTGCAACCGTATGACAAATTTTTTCATTCCCTGCCTCAAATCCATAAGCGCTCTGACAAGACTTTACTGGTATTCTTGTACTGACACCTTTATTAAATCCATGGAGGTAATATAATAGTGTGGTCTTCAGCTGGGGTGAACATGTGTGTAAACGTCTATCATTATGAAAAATATTTTCACAACCTAGGGGAAAAAAGTAACAATTGTTCATTGTGGTATTGCTGAGCCATAAAGATCAATATATACAGTACCTACAAATTTAATTAATATTTTCTAACACTTTCATTTAGAAAAAAAGCGGGCTTTTTTGCACCAAGCTGGTACTTTCCTAAGGTATCATTCCATACGATTTGAGTTACGTTGGACGTTCAAAAAGTTCTGGCACCAGCATAACGAAAATAAAATTAATGGAGATACACATTTATTCAGCCTCACTCTCTGCCAAGGTTTATACACTCCTGGTGCCATGTCATCATTTTACCAAATCACTGACAGGACTCACAAACAGGTAGCGTATGCTTTTCAGCTCTAAATTGATCTTCACAGACCCCGGAAGTTTTTTTTTTGACAGCTTGGAGAATACTAAGAGTCGTATGGCTCGAGGTCAGGACTGTAAGGTGGTTGGTCTACTACTTGTAGCTTACTTTACGTCACTAACTGCCGAGTTTTGTCCATAAAACTCACTGGGACTTAAGTTTCCAAAAAAAAGGCCCTTCCCAGAAGGATAAATTTAAAGTTGAAAAGAATACCTTGCAAGTGGATGACACGCAAATTTTTGAATGCCCTACGTAACTTTCCTAATATCATTTAGGTATCATCCTCCTAAGCTTGCTTGCTTTATACGATTCACAAGTTTTCTGCTGCACATCATTCACTAATGTTCGTTTTTCCATTGCTTTCCTTACAGGGTTGAGGAAGAGAGACTGACCATCATCATATGATGAAGTGCAGGGGTGGTCATAAGTTCAGCTTATTGCGTCCCGCTGCCTCACGCTCCTCATTCTAAACGTCTCTTGTCATCTTACTCTATTTCTTTGCGATACTTCATTAAGAGCTACTTGCTAAGTTTTAACTTTTCTTAGCTTTCTTTTAATGTTCTGTATGTTGTGGGTACATGGATGACTCCCTAATTAATTAATCAAATGACGCAACCAAAAATATTTTGAGGTTTGGAGCTCCAAGATGGTAGCCAATGTTTAAAGTTTATGGCCTGCGCTGCCATCCAATGGCGGCGAAGAATTTAATAGATAGTTCTTCATCGTTCTCCATTACCGCTTGCTGATTCTGCTACAGCTGTTTTGCACTACCGGACGTTATTCAAATTTCTCCTGACCTGTTCAAAATTCCGTTAATCACCATCAAAGCTTCAATAACATGAAGTTTAAGCTTCAAAATATGCCAAGATATGGAGAGCATCGTCGATACAATGGTTATTTCTCGAATATGTAGTTATATCATTTCTAGCGGAGAATTCATTTGAAGAAAGAGGGAAACATTGTAGTTAATCATTGAGTACGGCATCTCCACAAATGATAAGTTGATGTAGCTAAAAAATATACATCTATATTTTTATAAGCAGCGTATACATCAACAGGAGCTGCAGGCCAGTTAGAAAGAGCTAAATATGTCAATAATGGCATGAACAAAGGTGAAGGTTCATTGAAAAAACAATTTGGCGAGCTGGGTTGCAGTGGTAAAATCTAAAATAGATTAAATTATACAGCTGAGCTACTCTGCAGATGCTGATTTTAGTGAGCTAAACTTGAAGGTGTGTCGGTTTCTTCCACTAATTCTGATCTTGATGCAAAGGAGAATACTACGCTAAGTATGTATGTATGACATATAAAAGCAGAAAGACATTGCATTTCAATATACAGTGTAGATATTTAGTATGAAAAGCTACCTTTTTATTCTATATATTTTTATCTTCACAACCAGATGCGCTTGGTTGCCTTGTCGGATTACATTAATTCGTGAGTTCTGTGCCTGTGTACCTCAACATGAAGGATCCAGTGGCACGCTTCTAAGTGCGTCATGGACCGTCAGGGTTAATATTTGTGTACTTTCGTTCATGTGAACAGAGCCGTTTTTCTAGTGGCTTTTTCATCAATTACTTTACTTGCCATGTGAAACTTTTTATGTGGACAGCGTGCCTGTGCAGATGGAAGTGTCTTCAGTATCTTATTTTTTTCTATGCTTTGGCGAGCAAATGCTACAGTTTCAATTTACCCGACTCGACACTGTAATCATAGAGTGCAGTCTCTTTTCAATAGATGTAGGGGAGTTGGTTGGGAGCAGCGTTGTGCATCTTTTAAATTCGAAACAGTTGTGCTACATGCACACTTGACATCTCACTGGAGATGTAACAATTTTAACTGCTGCAAAAGTAAGTGCCTACTTACCCACATTGTATGTTCGGACGCTTACCATCCTATTTTGAATTAATGTTCTCAATTCACCCTAACCATCTTCAGCTCAAGGAGACCTTTTCAGGAGATGAATATAATGTAAAAGTGTTAATGTATCAGGCAGGTTACACTGTGCATTGCAATTCCGGTTCCCATACGTTAAGGTTGGTTTTGGTTTGACCGACTACTTGCAGTGGCTCTGTGTTGTGTGGGTACAGTTTTTTTTGTGGAGAATTGAACTGCGCAGATTTATCAGTCCAAAGTTACGATGTCTCCATAGTATCGGCCTGCGGTTGGAATTGGTATCGTGGTGACACCATTGCGTCTGTTACTGTACATGACTAATAACAGATAATTTTTATTCTTGTATTTGAAAGACAAAAAATTTTTTGCATTTTTTAAGCGTGATTTCTTTGTGGCGTTGGTGACAAGCACCTTTTCGTCAGTGCTAAAACAAACCAATAATGAGATGACTGTATGCTCACCTTCTATAATTGCAGTAAGAAGAAAAATAAGTTGCCCCAAAATCGTCGCGTTCACCTCCCAGGCAAACTTATTACGTGACGTATATAACTTGTTCGTATCCTTGTTTTCTCGAACGTTAACTGAGATATCTATTTTCGGAGGTCACACTTTTCCTGTAAAATATATACGGTATATATATCATAAATTAGTCTTCATACATCCACTGCCCATATTTCTATCTTTCATTTTTTTCTAAAATCATGATGCCTCTCCATCAACTGGATTGTTTCTGCTGGCAGATGAATGAATTTTTGTATGACTGGGAGGGAGACAAAATAATTCAGTTATTCATGGTGCCAATGTAAGATCTCAGCACGCTCCATTCATTGATATGAAGCGCCTCCGATTCGCTGACTGAGCCCCATGTGATCTAATTTCCTTAGCTTTAACTTTTCCTGAATTTCAGCAATGCGCTTTCGATTCGCCGCTTTGGGTCGAGTTTCAGGCGGTCAGACGGCTACGAAACTCAATCCTTACTCCTCTCAGGATTAAATTAATTTCATATCAGGCGTAATCGGCCCTCACCACCTAAAACTCGATCTAAAATGGTGAATCGCCTGCACATGCATAATTAAAGTCCCAGGAATGCTGACTGAAGCTAAGCAGATTGATTATGTGGATCTGGGTACGCCAATCGAAACTCGTATCATCTGTTTGCACCGAGTGAAACACAGAGTCGGGCGTCACTAGTTGTATCGACAGCAAGTCAAGTGTACACTTTATGCAGTTGGAATTTCTGACACAGTTTTATCCTTAACCCTAACTTGCCCACGCTGTTCTGTTACGCTACATGGTTCTTGTTTAATTTGTTCACAGCGTTGCGTGTCTTCGTTTTTCGCGTTCAGTGCGCCAGTGAGTGTGTCCTGCTAACTATGCTAAACTAAAGTGCGGAGTGTGGCACGATTTTGTTGATAAAATTTACGGGCTCCGGCAGCCCGTTAAGTTGGGTGTAAAGTAGCTGCGATGCTCTGTAAAGGTGGATTCATACCACTGTCTTTTGATCTCCGTACGTAATACTCGGCGTCTGAATATGGTATTGTGTTCTTGTAATCACAGCTGGCTGTGTACCCGTAGTAGATATAATAAAATGCAATCACATCAGTTGGCTCAGCCGTCGATCAGCAGTTATCACTTGCACAGTTTCGGATGAGTTATCAAATCTGAAGTGAATTAAAACTCTGGAATCTGTACACGTTTCTGGTGGTGGCGCCGGGTTCTACGTATGGGGTCCCAAAGACTGCGGTGTGAAGCCTCAAGTAACAGTCAGCTGACATGTGCATCTTTCTAAAGCATCAGCTCTGTACGCTCCTGCTGACTTAAAATATCTTCCCTGCTGCTGACGGCTGACGCTGCACATGCCTGCTGGTGCGCCTCCTATATTGCAGCTAAAAGGCTCCCTAAAAGCACGTGGTTTTAAAGACTGAAGAACTACAGACTAATTTTGTTGCGGCTCAAAAGCTCAAAACTTTATGATTAACGCAAATGCTGAACCAGGGGTGATACCATTTCCACAGTTTTCCACATTTCCCTAATCTTTGACCTCCTAATTCTTCGAACTACAGCCCTGTAGAATATGCCTGGCAACCACCAGTGGCGGCCCGTGCCCTGTTTCGGGTGGGGCACGTCGTACATTTTCTTGGAGCCATTAGGTGGGAAAGCAATTTTCTCTGCTGAATTCAAGTCTTACCACATTCGAGACTTGAATTCAGCATAGAAAATTGCTTTTCCACCTAACGGCTTCTGAAAAAATACGGCGGGCCCCACCTAAAACAGGGCACTAGCCGTCACTGCTGGCAAGCAATGGAATTGTCTAACAGAAAAACGCCAAGAACTAGCTCCGCCACTTATGGCCTCAGCCACGTATAACCTCAGCCACTTATGACCTCAGCCACTTATGACCTCAGCCACTTATGACCT